>JAAAKE020048113.1:0-26265 GCA_010014785.2 Anisolabis maritima
ATTTTTATATTTATATAAATTTATAAATGTAATCGAAATGTATGGCCTCTGTAGCCAAACATAGAATAAAAAAAAAATAAAAAAAAAAAAATTTAAATTTATATGGACAGTGTTCAGTAGGAAAGCGAACCTTAGGTTATAAATCACAATCTATGCTTGAAGGCAGCGATCACCAACCAGTGGTCCGTCAGAAAATTTTAGTGGGCGGTAGGGTCTTTCTCTCAATTTAATGGTTGTATATGTAAAATTTTAATATATTTATATAGATGTAAAGTGCATATATGTAGATATCATTTCTAATTAATAAATGAAAGTATAATGATCATTTAAAAACTTTTTATATCTCAACCTATATAATGTCGAAGGGGAGGGTTTGTTTAGTGGCCCGCGAGATTTAAAATTTTGAATTACTTACTGGTCCGCGAAGGTATTACTCTAAGGGACAGGGGTGATAGGAAAATTTGTTAACATAACATTATAATGTAAAATGAAAGAGACATTTCATTAAAAGAGTCTATTAAAAAACATTTTTTTATTAAAATTTCATTTTTATTTTTATACTTTATAAAATTAAGAGATTAGAAATTAAATTAAATTTTCTTATTATTTTAAAATGTTTATTTTTGTTGCGAAATCATAAAGTGTAGAATGTTTAAATATTTACAGAAGATATAATAAATAATAATAATAATAATAATAATTCATGGCTTGAGGAATTTTCTAGAAGAATAAATATGTTTCCAAGCGCGAGACTTCTTCATTTTCTAAAGGAGTGTTGCAAATTTTTTTTTTTCACTTCCTCCTCCACCTTGACTTGAGGTGTTTTCAAATGCAAATTAATTCCTCGTTCAAAGTTGGGGCAAGGGGCTTGGTTGAACCCCAGCCCTACCCCACCCCCCCAAAGGGGCACTCGAGGGAGAAGGGGGCATGCAAACAAATCTTTGCAGCCACATGAGCCTCCCAACTGCGCAAACGTCTAATAATTTCACTTGTGCGAATTTACAATTCTATTTACACGAGAGCGGAGCTTCACCGCCACCGGCTAAATAATCAACAGTTTCTATGCCGTCGCGGATTCCGCCTCTCAAATATATAAGAACTGATAAAAAACCATTTGCAGGCAGAGAGAGTTAGTTAGTGAGCTTCATTTGAATATGATTAACATAAAAATGTTGCCAACTTTTACATATTTTTCTATTGATCTTTAATGCGATGTGAAATAAAGTGTTTTAAATTAAAAGAGGGTTGAAAAAAAAAAAAGAATTAATTTTAAACAGATGAAAAAAAGCATCTAATTTGTAGTTTCATAATAATAATAAATTTCTTTATATTTCTGAATTTTACTTGTTTCATTAAAGAAAAAAGTATTTTTAGAAGAAAATATAAAATTAGCCAACATATTAAAGAAACAATTACAAATATTTAAAAATCAGTATGAGATGACTAAAAGTTGCCAAAAAAAATTCAAAAAATATTCATTAAGTTTGTTAATATATAATTTACGACGTTTTGATCCTTCAGTTATTCTGAGTTTCTCTTATCTATATATAATATATAAAGAGAAAGTATTACGATCGCAAAAAAAGCCGATGTGAGATTTCAACGGAAATACACGTTTTAAGGTCTCCTTAGTCTAAAAAAATGAGTGTCGCAAAATGATCTGTCTATGAAAAACGAAAAAACACACTGACAATGTCAATATCTTTAACTTGTCGACCTCGAAGAGGGGGGGGGGAATTTTAATTCCTGTTTTTGGTAATTTTTTTTTATATTTAAAGATGAAATTGACATAAAGAACGAAATTTAGTGAAGAGAAAAGAAAACGTCAAAAATGTCAATAATTTTTGTAACTTTTTTAAAGACCTTATTTTGCCAGCTTGGGCGAAATTTATAAACTCTAACAAGAAAATGTTTTCAACAGTTTCGCCCCCATTAGAAATTTTTTTTATTTAATAGTACACCTTTTGATAGAAAGAAGGTGTGATTCCTGCTTTTTAATTTAGCCGAGATATAGGTCATCAAATTTGCCAAAAGGTTATATAAAATATGCATACTTGTCTAGTATTAAAAAAATATATTTTTAAATTAAAAGAAGGATACATGGAGCCATATTTTTATTCCAACAATCTACCAAATTAAGTTTCGGTCATTGGATATTTCCTTCTTCAGTAGCCTAATTGTATCGCTAATATCATAATATGAAAAAGTCCCAGAGGCGGATTTATCTGGACTAGGCAAGGAAATTTTTGAGGCCCATAAAAATAATTTCGTTTGGAAGGCTCCTCCTATATAAAATTGTTAATCTTTTTTTAAGGTGCGCTTAAATATAAATATGTATTAGAAATATGTGAAAGGAGAGGAAGTCAGCAGTTTAGTCTCTATCGAAATAAAACTCTCAAAATGTGAAACATTTCGGTTTTAATTAAATAAGGTCACTATAGATTAAATGAACTTCAAAAATTAAAAATACAGCAACTTTACAAAATA
This sequence comes from Anisolabis maritima, assembly GCA_010014785.2. Taxonomy (NCBI): domain Eukaryota; kingdom Metazoa; phylum Arthropoda; class Insecta; order Dermaptera; family Anisolabididae; genus Anisolabis; species Anisolabis maritima. The sequence continues at coordinate 2,488 of JAAAKE020048113.1, forward strand.
AATGTTAAAAAAAAGTTATAAAGTTGTTATATGTTTAATTTGATGGAGTTATTTAATTAAAGCCGAAACGTTTCACATTTTGGGAGTTTTATTTTGCTACCTACTGGCTGACTTCCTCCCTTTTCACATAATTCTGATCTAGAGGCAGTCATCTATCTCACCGTGACGAATAAATTAATTTCATTTGTTTAATTATTTCATATAACGGTTTAGCCACTTATATCTCGGCTAAATCACAAAAATACAAATCAACATTTCTTAACAAACAATAGGTTTACTATCAAATGCAAAAATCGAATCGGCGAGTAACATTTGAAAGCGCTCCCTTGTAAGAGTCATGGTCAAATATGTGAACAAAATTTTCCGAACTATCCTAATTATTTCTTCGTTTGAATTTGAAATTTTATCAAAAAAATAAATAAATAAATAAATAAACTATATTTGTTTAAGCTTCTCTTTGGCCATGTCCCTAAATTAATTTCCCACAACCATAAATTTCTGTAGATTTTGATAAATATAATTATACAATAATATATAAAATATTAATAACAAAAGAAAAATGGTAATAAATTATGTATATATATACATAAATTCCCTTGTAACATATGGCTTGCTTATCAAATTTTTCCAATTAAATTTTACGACACATGACATACATATTAATTGAAATGGGCCAATAAAACAGTTTCATTTTCGTGTTGTATTAATATTACTTCTATTTATTAAGAGAGACGAGAGGGCGGAGGAGAGGAGCGGACCCCAGGTGCAGGCTTTATTGCCTGATCCGCCTCAGGTGCACCCAAAATAGCAAGACAAACAGCCAAAACATTCGATATTGACAGATATCGATAACGACTTTACAAAACATAATAAAATAATAATATACCAAGCTAGGACAAAACAAATAAACTGTTAAATCATTCAGGAAACATGCGAAACGGAAATTTGATAAAAGTTGAGGAAAAAGATATCGATTTAACCGACTTATATACACTTAATTTGAAAAATATAAATATCTATATTATATTGAATGCAATGTAATTAATTTCCTTTCATAACTAAACAATTCTCAAGTATCTTAATATCGTTAGCTAATGAATGAGGATGAAAGAATACCGTATACATATTCTAATGATAATAACAATAATATTAAAAAAAAAAAATTTTATTTTAATTAAAAATTTTTTTAAAACCATTTCAAATTTGATTAAATTTTTTATTATTTAATATTAAATTTTATTAAACTCATATTTTAGTTTATTGTCATTTATTATTAAAATAAATATGACAACGTTTCAAATTAGGTATTTTTTTTTATTAAATTTTTTATTATTATAGTTGTCATCATTGAAAAATATTTTAAAAAAATTTTATTCTTAATATCAAAACAATAAGAGAAAGAATTTAATTTAACCCGGAATATTAGTAACAAAAATTTATTTATTTTTTTTTTAGGTAAAATTTTAATTATTCGGTTGTCATCCCTCTTTTAACTTACATAGCTATTTCAGATAAATGAAAACCGGTGGGGAAAGGTTTTTTTTTATAATCAATAAGAGCGAAAGTTTTTTTTCTTTCGACATTAAAGGACATCATATTTGAACCCATAGATAAAGTATCTCTATAAATATTACTATAGTGGTTATCGATCCATATTTATTTAAATTAATTGGTAGCCTATTAGCTAATAAAATTTGGTTGGGGATCGAACCAGTGACACTCGGATCATGAAACATACCGGTATACCCTACTTATTCGAAAATATTAAATATAGATTGTTAAAACATTTTCATAAAAGTTTATAAAGAACATTCCCTAATTAATATGTAAAGTCTATTGATGTAGAGGTCGAAAGACTTCATGTACCAAAGATCAGTGGTTCGCTTCCCGTCCTGAGTGACAAATTACTATAACTACCAAAAAATTAATATAAATAAATAAGGATGGAAGTCTAAATGGTTTTAGGTGCCGAAAATATAAAAAATTCCAGGAGCTTAGGCGAGTATTTTAAAAGTGTTAAGTGACAAAAAAATTTCTCTTTTCAGCGAATGATTTTGTTTTATTTATTTGTCACTTGACACCTTCACAACACTCCCGTATCCTCCTTAAATATTCGGACATCATCATGGCGTCATACATTTTACAATATATAGAATATTGTAAATTAACCTGAAGAGGCTAAAAATGGACCGAGATCGGTGGTACGAATAAAATCAATAAAAAAATTTTTTTTTGTTTTCCATTTTCTTAGTATTTATAAAAATTAAAATCCAATATAAAATTTTTTCTTTTATTATATTTTAAAAGATGGATAGCTTTAAACATCTCGTATATCAAAATCTTAATTTATTTTTGGTAAAATAAATATATCAGAGAGTATTTCCTAAACCCTGAATAAAACCCTTTCTCCCTAATCCCAGGGGTGTAAGCCCCACTATTGCTGTTAGAGTGTGTGTGTCCATAGTTGGCCTTGTAGAAGCAGCATCCCCCTCAGGACCAAAGGCAGAGAGAGGGAGTAAGAGTTTAATGGATTGGGACAAGAACTGAAGCTGAAGAACAAAACTCAACACGAGGACTGATGAAGCCTCCTCGGCCAACAGTATTATAAGTTGAGTTTACAATTCCATCCGCACCCTCCTCTCCCCACATCTCCTGTCTGACAGCCAACTGTGACAATCCGCCCGGCAAATAAACTGAGTAAAAGATCAAAGTTAAAAATCAAAGAGTTTTTCGTTCCAAATTTAATTTACAACTTGTCACTTGGTATTCAATAAAACCTTTTTTTTTTTTTTTTTTTGATAAAATTTTATTACTAAATATTTTAGAGTCAAATAATAAAGTTATGAACTTATAATGAAGGGATACTCAGTATATTAATGTGCATATAATAGAAATTTAGAATAAATTAAAATCATCTGAAATTTAATTTGGGGAATATTTTATAAATAAATAAGAGCAAAAAGAAATTTACTACATATTATTGAAATGTTTATTAATAGGTAGGACTTCAGCCAATGAAAGAATATTTTGCGTAATACTCCGATATTTCGATCTCATTGAAATGACACCATCCTCAGTTCAATGTTGTTTTTGGCAAATCGTCAGTAATTCCATCCACTATACAAAAATAGATAAGCTAGCTTCACCAACAAAAATTTTGGATTTTGAAATTTAGATTAGTGTTGATGAAGGTAGCTTACCTCTTTTTGTATATTGGATGGAATTACTGACGATTTGCCAAACAACAACATTGAACTGAGGATGGTGTCATTCCAATGAGATCGAAAAATCGGAGTATTGGCTGAAGTCCTATCAATAATTTATTAACAGTCATTTTCAACTATTGAAATTTTTTTGATACCGTGAAGTCAAAATAAGCGAATACGATTTTCTTCTTAATAAAAATTGATAAATCTTTGTACAATGGCGAACAAATAATTTTAGATTTAGCCTAGCTGCAAAACAAATTAATTATTGATTTCTCATTTTTCGAATCAATTTAAATGGTGGAAGAAGAAAATCGAAAAATCTATTAGTGATCATTTAGTTACCTTCTAGCAAATAATTTCTACCAATCATGGTAGGTCTATCTAAAATTTAAAAGGTTATGTTAATTATTAATTTATGAAATTTTTGAAAACTAATTTGAAGAAGGAAATTTCTTAAATAAGATAATATGTTTAGGAAGAGTAGAACCAAAGTTTAACAAGAACAAATTGAATAATTTCTCGATAATAATACGTGACAAGGACAAGTTCTCTAGTACAAGTATTTCACTTGTTAGTAATTGAAGTTGAAAAAGATCCATCTTTGAGGAGATGCAAAGTTGTAGTTTGGCCGGAAGCGAGTGAGGGTAACTAGAGAGAGAAGATAGAAGCAAGCAAGCAACAAGCCGAAGAATGGAGAGGGCGGATTGCTCCCGCGAGTCCCGACTTGTCGCTTCTAATTACCTGCCTAATAACCTGAGCCAAATTGCTCCCAGAGGCTCTTCCCTCTCCCTCTCTCCTTGGCTTGTGCAAACTTGACCTTAAAAGGAACTACCCTTCCTGCGATGCAACACATCATGCCCTTAAGTAGTATAAAATTAAACCAAACGTCACTTATATTTTCCCAACTATTTGTGGTTGAATTTACAATTAAGAAAAGAAATTAAAATTTGTTGTCATATTTATTTAGTTAAACGTTTGGATTTATTAAATCAAATTCGTAGATGGTCACTTCGGGACGCCAAGAGAACTTGAAGAAAAATTCAAAATAACAGTCTTTTCGGCATCTGAGGCCTTTAAAATGGTACACAATATACTTATTACAATATATATTATCCAGACATATTAATATTTATTTATATCAATTGAAATCCAAATGATGAAGAACTATCACCCCCTTGGCTTTTAAGATTATCAATATTAATAATGTCAATATCTTTAACCCCTCGGCCACGGGGTGGAGGCTCGGAAAAGTAGAAAATTTTCGAATAAAAGAAGAAAAAACAAAAATTTTGGTCTTAAGAAAATAAAAAAAAAAAAAATACAATAATTGAAATTTCACACGGGGCAATATAATAAGTAAATAAATATAATTTGTTATTATAAAATGTTAAATTTTATAATTAAAATATTTAAAAATAATACAGTAATTAAAAAAATACATATTAATATTATTATTCTATTTAACAAATAATAATATTATAATATTAATGATTTGTTGGCATTTTAGTCGATTCACTGTCCCCCTTCCCTCCATATCATATTTGAACTAAGGAATCAATCATTTGATAATGCAATTATTCAAAAATGGGGAAATGAGTTTTACTTTTTATTAACAAAAACACGGTCAGAGACTACTTTTGTTATGATTAGACTTTGGATGTTTAGATAAATGAAAGGACCTTTTGCAAATTTGAAGATATATATTGGCGAGAGATTAAGCTATCTGAGGAAAGTTTGAACTGGCTATTTCAGACTTTTAGGCTTATTAGTGCCTTTTCCGACGCCTATTGTTCTTTATTTATTTTTCGTTTGTATTTTTGCCTCTTTCACACTTTTTGACTTAGTGCCTTTTTAGATGTTAAGATAAAGAAAGAAATTTTTAATTTAATTTATTAGATAAAACATAATATATATATACATATTAAAAAAATTTTAAAGTATCATAATTGAATATTAATTTCTTTAAAAATAAATATTTATTTTTCTTTTAAATATTCTTCTAAAACCCCACTTTACAAAGAGAGTTAAAAGGCAAAGGATTATCTATTATTTTATATCAATTTCACGATCTTAGGATATTTACCTTAAACTTGTAAATGGGAAAAAATAAGGCACTCTTGGGGGTCGAACCGACAATCTCCCTTGGATGTTTTCATCTATAAACTTAAGCACCTCTTACGTTTAGTTTAAGATTTTTGAGTTGACTTACGGGAGATCGTCGGTTCGGTCCCCAAGAGTGCCTTATTTTTTCCCATTTACGAGTTTAAGGTAAATATCCTAAGATCGTGAAATTGAAATTTTTCAAATTTTAAGAAAAATTGTTCCCATTCCATATTATTTTATACGTCATTTAATATTTTCATATATTAAAAGATTTTTTTTTAATCCTCATTAATTGTAAAGAAAAAAAAAAATTTTTCAAATTCATTTTTTCTTTTCATTTAATTTCAAATGTCTATTTTTAATAATTTTTATATTTTTAGTGCCTATCCTATGTCTAGTTATAATAAATAGACAATCAAAGTAAAAGCTTATTTCTCTTTTTCATTGTAATTTTAAATAAAGTTCAATCTTTGTGTTATGGAAAAATGAGATAAAAATCCAAACATTTTTGAATGAAATTTAATAATTATAGAAAAATTATATACATATTGCATATACCATATATTCGCTCATAAATTGAGTCAAGTTGGCTGGAAGATTTTTTCCTCTTCGACTTCGAACTGAGCCTCTGAGAGCTGTCGGAGTCCCATAAATCGCAAACTGTTGAGTGTAGGGAAGCCTCGGGGGCGAGGGAATGTGCCAATGAATTCCCAAACAGTTTCAAGGGTCTCCAAGATATAGTGCAAACGGTTTTAAGGCTAAAGAGGCAATTTTATTCTTGACCGCAGGCCGTTGGAAGGGCTAAAGGCCCTATTTTTATTTTCTATTATCTTAAAAGAAGAAGTATCCCTTCCAGAAAATTTAAAATAATCACTTCTCAGTTAATTTAAATAAATATGAACGGATAATGATAATTACCTGGAAATCATTTGAGCGTTTTAATTGGAGATATTTCAATCTTATTAATATTTGTTCTAAAAATATAATCAGGAAGAATTAGCATATATATGGGTTAGCATACCCATAAGCACATAATATACGTACGCTACGCATTCGTTACGATTTGTGTTTGGACTCCAACTACACAAACATATAGTTTTATTTTCTGTATTAAGAAATTTTATAGGTTTTGTAATAATAATAATTTTTGCATGTTCTTTTGAAGAAATTACGACCGTAATTTATTGATAAATATTTCATAATAATTAAAATCATTTACCCTTTGAATAAAAATAAATATTAAATATTAAAAAAAGAAATCATTTTTTATTTGATTGTTTTATAGGAAATAATTTCCATCGTTCGCTTTAATGTTTCTCGTCCTAGGGATACTTGTTGACCCCCCACCCCCCCTATCACATAACACTAATAACGCATGTTTACTTTTTAATAAATAATTTATATACTAAATTTAAAAAGAATTATAATAAATAAATATATAATTGTTCAATTAAATATAATATTATTATTTGTTAAATAGAATAATAATATTAATATAAATTAATATGTATTAATCCAAATTTTTTCATTATTGTATTTATTTTTAAATATTTTAATTATAAAGTTTAGTAAATATAACATTTTATAATAACACATTTATTTCACTGTTTGAATTAGATAAAATAAATTAAGTGGGGTACGCATACTTTTCGATTTGTGTTTAGATTCCATCTAGACAAACATAGATTCTTTAATTTAATAATTTTTTATAATACAATAAATAAAATATTTACCCTAAAACGAAATGGGAGAAAAATAAATAAAGCCAAATTGAAGAAAAATTTATTTTTTAATCTTTCTATATACTCATGATTTAAAATGTTATAATGTGAGTAGTATGTTGTAATATTTTATTAATAGAAATGTTATCCTATAACTATTTTCCTTTCCGATTTATATAAATTAATTGATATTCATTATAATTTAAATAAATTGTTTGCTCAAACTTCGTGACCGAAAGGTTAAAGATATTTACATCGTTAATATTGGTAATCTTAAAAGGCAAGGATTGTCAGGCTGATGAAAATGTATTTAATATCAATTGATAGTAAGGGATATAAATAAATATTTGCCTTGATCCAAAAGGGGCCGCATTATATTCTTCATAGAAGAATGTAAATACATTTATTACGATAAGTTAACAACAGAACCTAGAGCTTAATCTCTCTTAATCTCTAAAAAAAATTATTCCACTCTATAATAAAATATCTTATATAGATTTACTATTTATTTAATTAAAAACTAATTTTTTTATTTTTCTAAACCTGAAAATAAATATTATTAGGTTTAATTGGCAAACCACTGATTGGAGAGGAGATTGCATTTAAATTTTTACCATGTAAATATTTTTTAAATTTATTATTTGGGAATATGCATATTTTATCTCTTAAAAAATTCGATAAATATCAAAATATTTAATTATCATTAATTAAATATATAAAAAATTAACCAAATAAATTTATTAGCTCTGATATAATTTTGTTGTAATTATCTGATGGTTTTATAGGAAAAATATCATTTTGATATCTTTTTTATTTTATTTTTTTTTTTTTTAAAGAATGTAAATATGAATATTTAATAAATTTTTGGATGATGGTGACCTTTGACAGTAGAGAGGCAGAGGGCATGTATGATTAGAAGACACGCAAAAAAAGTAAGATAAAATTACTAAAAAGAAAATATGCCCCACGGGAACTTTAAGAATGTCACGTGACTTTTCCATAATCCGAAACTGAGTAAAAAGGCATAAGTTATCCAGCCAAAAGGTATTTGAGGCCATCATGCTTTTGTATTTATATTAAATGATAGCCAATAAGATTTGGTACGTGAAGCCAGGCCTCTACCTCTGCCTACTTCATTTTCCGTATCAAAATGTCTCTTAAAATTATATAAAAATTTGTTCTGTTTGAAAAAAAAAAAAATTATTTTATATAATGAGATCCTAATTAGAGGACTTTAAAATGTAAAATCATTATAGAATTTTGAAAATAAAATTAGAAATATTCTAAATAAATTTTACCTTGACAAACTACTAAATTAAAATTCTTTCCGGCTATTTTATTTAAATTTCTTCCCCTTACTATGAAAGGGCGTTTAAATTGCAAACAACTCATCACTGTTCAGATCATTATCTTGTTTATTAAAAGACCCGTAGCGTTCGCGTATTTATAACCGAAAAGGAGGGTTAAAATTTTGACAAAAAGCGTTTGCCTTTGATGCCGATTAATTATTGGTGCGCGACAAAATTTACCCTGCGAAGCAGACACACGGAGCAAGCAACCGAGTTTGGTTGGACAAGGCTCGTTATATATATTGGGCTAGCCAGAACCAATTTACCTGATGGGCGATTTTTCAGGTCAAAAGGGGTTGGTTTGGTTGGTCGGTGGTTGGGGTGCCAAATACGTTTTGTTAGTGGACAGTCTTCATTCACCCACCTTCCAAACCACCACTCCGAATTTTAGCCACCCCCGCTCTCTTTTTTTTTTCATTCTTCTTCCTCCTCCATTTTCGTTCTCCCCACTTTTAATAACTCACACTCTATTCTAACATACGTGCTGCAAACCTCCTACCCCCACCACCAGAACACTGCAAGCGTTTTAAGTAATAAATCTGAATGTATTTTCGTAAAAATTTACACCATGCTATTTTTTACATTTTTTTGCTCTACTAGAGAAAAATTATAGTCATCGTTGAATAATATCGATATAAAATACGTATATAGTTGAAAAGAATTTATATTCTTCTAAAATCCTTTTCCATCTCAACATTTTTTAAGTAATATAAAAAAAATTGCCTTAATATATTGTAATGATTTGAAAAAAAAATTTAAATTTAAAAAAATAGAAATAATTAAAGAAAAATGTATTTTAATATTTCTTGGAAAGAAAAAAAAAGCCTCAAAAAAGGTTGAAGTATCTTGTAAAAAAAATTTCATTATAAAAGATTTACTTCTATTTCTAAATGTTCATATTTATTTAATTATTTGAATTTTATGTAGCCCTCCTTATAAATTTTTAAGATGAAACAAGTGTTTTTCCAATTTATTTTGATACGCATACTGCTTTGCTATTAGCTTTTCAAAAATAAATGAAATAATATAAATACTGAGAGAATTCAATTTTCATAATCACATTGGAAGTATATTTTGTATGTTAAGGTTTTGGCCAGATTTTGATTTGATAACTTGACGGATGTCGGGATGGCTAATGCGTAGTTTACTTCTGGTCACGTGTTATTGCGCGCAATTTTAATTATGTTTTTATCTTTTCCTTTCGATAAAAATGTATGAACATCTCATTTGTTAATGAGCATGCATTTCTATTTATATATATATATTGTATTTGTTTTGTTTATTGTTTGTTGTTTTGTGTTATGTAATTTGAATATTTGTATTTTTGTTTAAATGGAACTAGCCACCGAATCTCTAAGTAGGTCGTAAATAAATTTATTTATTTATTTATTTATAAAATCAATATTTACTAAAGATTTAAAAAAATGTCAAACGAGTTTCAATCTTGATTTTATTTTTATTCAAATAATTTTTTTTTTTTATAAAAAATTTTTTAATAAAATCAGACAATTGTGTTAGAAAAAAAAAAAAAAGCTTTACGTAATAAATTTTTAAAAGCTATTCGATCAGATGACACAAAAATCCAATTTGACATTTTATACATGAGATTGATTCCAAGCTTTTTTATTACTTTTTTTTTTTTTCTTTTTTAAATTAATGAAACAAGTATAATATTACATCAAATTAGATTTCATATTTCTAAGAGTGTGAGAGGGAGAGAAAAAATCTCAAACATTATTGCATTTTGAAGTGTATTTTGAATGAAAGTTGAGAACTGTCAATTTGACAAGGCTCGTATAATTCAGATTTTCATCAATCTGAGTTGGCTTAAAATGAAATCAATTTATAATGATTGAATATTTATTCGCCGGCACGTTCATTTTGATTTACTTGAAATCCCTTAGAGAGATTAATCATGTCATATAAAAGTTACACAACAGATTGGATCCACAAACTGGGGTCGACCGTTTACCTCTCTCCCCATGCAGAATCCATTTGAAAACAAAACAAAAAACCATTTGCATTTTGTTTCAAATTAACATAAATAAATATAAACATAGATTCATAGGAAAATAACAAAAAAATTGATTATGTGAGGAAGAAATGGAGGGTGAAAATTTTCGAGCTCTTATAAGTAACAAAAACTTGAATATTAATTAAATTACTAATATTGCGAAATTATATAGAACAAGAACTAGAGTGTGAAGGCAACCGAAGAAAGGGCCTAAAGGAGATATATATAATACGAGAATATTTTAAAATCTTAGAGGTAAGAAGAGTAAATAAAAATATCTTATTCAATTATTAATTTTCTGCAAGAAGAGGAGAAGAAAACTTAATTAATACTTGAAGTTCAAATTAGCGTGAGAAACTTTTTCATTTGAAATAATTATTCATTTTCAATAAATATTATGTTCCAAAAATAACCACTGTTTTTTAGATTGTGTTAGTGAAAAATAGATTCACTTTAGTGTTCAACTATTAACACTGGAAAGGCTGGAGATCCTGGGTTGGACAAATAGTGATAACTCAAATATTATTTCATTAAGACGAGTCAAAGTTGTATACATATATTATATCATAATTGGAGGCCAAGAATAAAATTTGGTTCACTTCCTACATCTGGAACCTGAAACGTTTTTTTAACCCCGTTAACTCTAAATGTGTATACGAATAAGTTGAGGGAAGGCCACTCCCGATTTTTTTTTTTAAATAATTTTAAATATCAGAACAAAAAGGTTCTTCAAAAAAATATCCTTAAATTAGACGTTTTTAATATTTATTTATTCAAAATATTTATTTTATATATTATATTTTTTTTTTCATTAGATTAAAAAAGTATATTCAATTTTTTTTACTCAATTCAAAAGAATTAAACATATCGCATATTAAACACTTGTCAATTTTTTTGGTCATATTAATTTCATGATTTTTTTTATCTGCGACAAACAAATATAATTAAATACTCTATTGATTTTCTATATTTAATTTAATTTTTATTTTATTTATTAAATCCTTGAATATATTGAATTAATTTTTTGTTCCACTTGTGCTCTGGCGTAATTGAAAGATATCTAATTATATTTTTTTATTTAGTTAGTGGAAAACCAAATTTCTAAAGATAAGAGAACCATTTTAATTTTAACGATGGATAGGCGCTTGCTCTATCAACGCAAAGAAAAAATTATTAAATTAAATGTTTTATATTTGGATTTAAAAAATAAAATCGGTTGCAGAATTTTTTTTTTTTTTTTGTGTAAAGTTTTCAAGTTTCCCATATAAGTGGCATGCTGACAAAAAAATTGTAAAGAAAAATAATTAGAGAAATTTTGTTTTAGAACATGATTTGGGAAAAAATTTTTTGTCTTTTTTTAATTTTAACATGAATTTTATTCATTTGAGAAAATGGAAAAAAAAAAAACTAAAATAATACATCAGTAAAGTACTCTTTGGCTGATTTTGAAAAGCTTCGAGGCTTATGCGACGAGTGTACCTAGCCTAAATGTAAAATTTTATCCTCGAGCAGCTTTTGAGAAATCTTGTTCACACTAACATTTTGCGAGACCATTATTTTTAGACTTGGGGACCTCAAAACGTGTATTTCTATTGAAATCTCGAAATCGACTTTTTTAAATCTCAATACTTTCCCTATACTAGATATATTACAAATATAGATAAGAAAAAATAAAAATATACAAATTAAGTATAAATTATTCATAAAAAAATTTTTTTAAGTCTCTTCGGCATCTGAGAGGATATTAAACAATATACAATATATTTTAGTTATATTACGTACCAGGCATATTTATTTACATAAATTGGTATTAAATGCCCGGGATCCGAACCCAGACCCCTTGACTTTTAAGGTTATCAATATAGACAGATATCTTTAACGTCTCGGCCACGGGGAGGGGAGGGGATCTTAATTAAATATATATTATTAACTTAACAATATCCAGTTCTATTTATTTATATCAATATCCAATTAATTTAAATAAATTTTTATCGGACTGTAAGAGATCCACATCCCTTGGGTTTTAAGGTTATCAATAATGACCTCTCGGTCCAGGGAGAGCTAAATTTTAATTTTACTCTTATTCAATTACAAAAAGAAAACCCCATACTGAAATGTGTTTTTTGGAACTTCGTTTAATAAAAGAATTTGCAAGGCTTTTTAATAATTTACAATTCAAGTTATTCTCACATTTAATTTATTTAGGCTCTATATTTTAAATAAACGAAGACGAATTGTGTCCAGAGACAAAGGGTACAACGCGCTTTTAAAATATGTATCAGCCTGAAAAGGGCTGAAGGACTTCTGCAAAGGAAAGGAGGACGTAGGACATTGAGCGCACAGGACACAGGACGTTTCGTTCCTCTTAATCCCTTCCATACATTCTGGAGCACAAGAGAGCTTCTAGGGAACTCAGGTTCCAGTTTAAAATTCAATTAATCTGGATTAATGCCGGACGCCTCCTCCCGCCCTTACATCCGCATCACTTTACTTGGCGAACAATCTAAAACGTCCAGTGCGGTTTTCGTTTGAAAGGAAAGCGTTCAAGCTTAAATTGATGAAAAAAATTCAATTAAAAATTAAAAAAAAAAATCATGATTTTTGTCTTCATATCCATCACCCACTTTCTCTCTCTCACACACACACATATACATGACCATTTGTAATGGAAATTGGTTTTTAAGCGATTATTTTAACTGAACAATTGTCAAAATATCAAAGGCGAAAAATATTCCTCTATACATTTGCCAACATTTTGAGATTATTTCATTATTCAATCTTCTTTATGATATTAACAACATCCTTTAAAAATAAAAAAGTGACAAATAAAATAAGAAATTAATTTATATTTATTTAATCCAATATTAAAATTTTTTTAAATTTTATTCATTCTACTAATATTTTACTATACGAATTTCTATTTAGAGATTGTTAATATGCTGTCCTGCTGTATCGCATTAAAAAAATTAGTGGTTTAAAAAAAATTTTAAAAACACATGTTACTTTAATTAAAATATTGATTAATAAAAAAAAAAAAATTAAAGTTGGGAGAAAAATAGTGATTTTTAATGTAAATAATTAAACTCTCTTCGTAAATATTAAAATTTTTAATAATTTTAACCTATATTTTCAAACAATGAATGGCATTAATAAGCTTTGAAAATTATATTGTTTGAAATGCGCTTGTTATTGTTAGCTTTAATTAACTGTCTGGTCTTGAATGCATTTTGTTTTTAACGTGTTCAATGTCCTCAGTCATTCAAAGTTTCGCTAAGGATATGAAATTTAGTATTTCCATAAATGCAAATGGTTCCATTTCAAAATATATGAATTCTTATATTTAAAAAAACACTTGGAAGTTCAATACATATTATATTAGACATGAAACTAAATACAGTAATACCTCTGAAGGTCAAACAAATCGGAAGTCGACCGAAAAATTCGAGTGATTTTCGACTCGGAAGCCGAACAGGCGTTCGGAAGTCGAACCAAGCCGAGTGTAAAGCGCGCCAAGTCGAGCGTCGGCAGTCATGCGCCCTCCGTTGTTCTGGTCACATGTGATCTTACGCAGCGTTATACGCTATTTCATTTTCCTGTGTATTTGCGTTCTAAACCGCTAAAAATGGGTACTAAGAAGATTGTTAGTGATAGTGGGCGAGTGAAAAGGAAGAATGTTAGAACGACGATCGAACTGAAGAGGGAAATCATTGCAAAATTTGAGAGTGGAATGCTTGTTTCGAATCTTGCCATGCAGTACACCATGGCTAAGTCAACGATATCAACGTTTTTGAAGAGGAAAGAAGAGCTCAAAGGAGCGAATGTTGCAAAAGGGGTGACCTCATTGACGTAGAAAAGGCCTCAGATATTGGAATAAGTGGAGAAATTATTGTTGATCTTCATAAATGAAAAACAGTTACGAGGGGATAGGTGGCAATTTTTTGTCGAGTGGATTCACGAAGTTTTTGCGCCAAGCGTGAAGAAATATTTGGAAGAAGAAATCTGCAACTAAAATGTCTTCTGCTGCTTGATAATGCTCCTGTTCACCCTCCAAGATTGGAGGAGGATTTAATCGGCGAGTATGACTTCATTCAAGTCAAATTTTCACTTACGCAATCACATCGCTGCCAAAAAGGTAAGTTTTCTCATGTTTTCATTTTTAATTACAATGTTATTTTACTGTACAAATTTTATTTGCAATTTAACTTTATGAGTTATTGTCTGTGTAACAACACATTACTTATATATACCTGTACTGTACCAGTCGAGTGGGGCTTCGAACACACTAATTGCGTTTCCATTATTTCTTATGGGGGGAAGTCGACCAGTTCAGAAGTCGACCACTTTTCTGGATATATTCGACTTCTGAGGTATTACTGTACTGCCTGTATATACCGCACCAAGAAGTTTAAATTCGAATTAGTCCAATTTTTATATTTTGTTTAGATAGACTGATTAAGCATTGCGCAATGTTTTTGCATGTGCAGCCCTTTTTAAATTTTTTTTTTTTGTCTTTTCGACATCTCGGGTCATGTAGATTTTAAACGACAAATATATATTCTACGGAATAGTATTATAAAAATTATCCAGGCATATCAATAGTATCTAATTAATTTTAATAAATTTTCATTGGACTGCCTGGGGTCCGAACCTACAGCCTTTGGCTTTTAAATGTTATCCCTCAGTGGTGAGGGCATTTTTATTGTATATTTATAACACCACTAAATGAGAGGAGATAATATTTTTTAACTTATTTTTGCTCAACCAAGAGCCGTCTTAAAATTTTATCTGACAACTTTTTTCTATGGAAAATCCTCTGATCGCTTTAATTTTTTCCTCTGTTCTGGTTTCTGGTTCATTTGTTAAGGAATTTCCTTTTACCTTCCCTTGAGGAACTCTCCCATTCTATCCCTGTTTGTTGTTGGTTTTTTAAAATTTTTTATAATTTTTTTTTAGCAATTAAACAATTTATTTATAGGAATAAATAAATACAAATGAAATTCCAAAGGTATGGACAATTTATAAAATTTATTTTGAAATAATTTTTGTTTCTGTCAAGTTGAGGTCACCGAAAATATATTAGGGGCAATAGGATCATTGAATTCGTTGGATCACCTCAAAACATACCATAATATAAATTTACAAACAGCCAACATTCATATTCCTGGAACATAATATATAGTTCAAAATTCAGATTTCATGGATATACACCTTTAAATTAAATTCCGTTCTAATATATTTGAGAAGGTCAAATGAAAGATTATAGGATTAGATATATAATTATTAATAATATATTTGTTTTATATATGATCTCATTTTGTTAAAAATTTCTAATTCTAATTTTTGGAAATATTTTTTGTGTTTGGAAATTTTATGACACTTTTAATCTTTTAAATAATAATAAAATGGAATTAAAGATTAAAGTAGTCTAGAGAGAAGAAATAGAGATGTTTTATAATAAACGACAATTAATTGACAATGTGATTTTTTTATATAATTATAAATATTTTCCTTAGGAGAAATTTGGAATTAAATAATTAAATTAAATAATCTTTCGGGAACTGATATTCTACCATAAAAAAATATAACTACACAAAAAATCTGGTGTGATAGCATATTATATTATTTTCTCTTGCCTAATTAGATGAAAATTGTGTGATATACTCCTTTCATACAATACAAGATATTTTGTATTTATTATTTCTTAATAGATAAGAAGATCTCTGGAGTCCATATGGACCCCCTGGTTGAGAATGATTCATCAGATTAATTATTATAATACAAATTGAAATAATGCTAGTGCCTATTTGCTTTGGGCTAATGGGAAAAATTTTTCGAATATTTTTTTAGTAATCGATTAACAATCGGTATATGGATTTTTGTCCTACACTAGACTAATTTTTAGAAATTTATGACATTGGAAATTTTGCAATTATTTTAATCTTTTAAATAATAATAAGATGCATTTAAGTGAAAGAAGTGTTTCAGGGAGAAAAGAGACAGTGGCGCCTGTTGTTTGCTCAAGGTCGAACGGACTCGACGACCAACAATGGAGACTCCGCCCACCAGTCACTTCAATTATTAAAAGATATACAAATCAAAGCTTCTATTACCCAACGTGAAAATAATGACCCTCTTTGGAAAGCCGAAAAAATATAAAAAAAGAGGAATAATTTTATTAAATAAAAGTTGTTCAAAATGAATAGAACAATTTTGTTCAAATATACTAGTTAATTCAATTTAATATTATAAAAGATATTTCAATTTTCCTAATTGAAATATGAAATCAAGTTCAATTTCAAATGATGTTCTCTTTTTGCCTTGAATACAAACAAGCTTCTCTATTAAATTTTTTAGATAAAAATAAATGAATTAATGTTTTAAAATAAAATAATAACATAGTTTAGATAAAAAATTTAGTGTATCCTAGAATTAAACTGAAGCTTTTTCTTCCTTAATTCATGACTCTAAAGATATAAATAAAATATCCCATATGACAATAGAGAAAATTTAAAAAATATAAAAAATGCATGAATTATTTTATTTGAGAAAGGAATTTAAAATTTTTTATTCTTTAGTATATTTTATATCGCATCAAAGGAGCATTATTTAGAATATATTTTAAACGCTTTTGAAAAAAACAAATAAAAAAAGAAAATGAGAATTAACGCAATAAATAAAAGAATTACTAGAAATTATTAGTTTTATTTGAGAATTTTATAGTTTTATAAATATATAATTTGAAGAACAAAGATTTTAAAAGCATTAAGTAAAAAAAAATTTTTAAATTATTTGATATCATAATTAATACATTTATTAAAAAACTAAAGCGAAAACAATTTTTTTATTTTTTTGTAAATAAAATTTCATTATTTTAATTATTTTTCTATTAAGTGAATGTTACAGGGACGAACTCAGAGGAGAACCGTAAAAATTTAAATTTAATCATCGATGTATATTCTCTGAATTTTTCCTTAACTCTCTGAAAAAATCCCGAAATTCTATCTTTAACGGATTACTTAATATAACGCCTCAAAAATTAATCAACGCCTCCCCCCCCCCCCCCCCCCCACACCTTAACGTAAGTAAATTAACAAAATTTGACTATCGATGTCTCTTAATTTTTCTCTAGCCGACTAAAAAAAAAGAAAACTTTAACTTCAAGGGATTACTTAATCTAACTTATTGATATTGTATATTAATTGGTAGACAATAAGGATATTAAATACATTTTTGTTGCTTTGGACACGTAGAGAGCAACTGACTTTGATACGCGGAGAGAGACCTCAATCTCTTTTTTTTGATCAGGTCTATTATCTGGGGTGGAGTGGGGAGACTCCATTATTAATTTAAATCAACAATTGGAGATAAAAATAAATTAAAATATTGTTGAAAAAAATGGGAATTTCTATAACTCGATATGAATAAAGAAGAAATCAATTTGCAATTCTTTACCTCTCTACTTGTCCAGGCATGGTTTTGTGTTTTTCTTTTTTAAATACCTCTTGGAATCGCTATACCTAGAAATGGAGTTTGTGAAATAATAAAAAAGGATTTTAGCGATTAGGTAATTAAAACATTGCCGCAATATATGAAAATAATTTAATCCGATTTATTTAAAATTATTTATTGTTCTGATATAAGTGGATACTCAAAAAATATCACGGGCCCAGTACAAATTACGAACAGTCAAGGAACCTCGGGAGGAGATCTCGGGCTTCCATGATTAACCTGTATTTTTTAACTGCATTCCTTCTACTAATTTTTGGGAATTTTTTATACATTTGGAGATTTTAAGAAATTTTTATTCTTTTATATAATAATAAAATGCAAATAAGGAATGAAACACACCCCCCTCCTTAACGCAGGCAAATTAATAAAATTTGACTATCGATGTATATTCTTTGAATTTTTCTCTAGCCATCTAAAAAAACTCCAAAATTCTAGCTTCAACAGATTACTTAATCTAACGCCTTATAATTTCCCATAACGCTTCATTTTCTCAACGCAACAAATCAAATCTTTGACACTACGGCTAAATTCGTTTTTGATTCATATTTACTATTAATTTTTTTTTTTAATGTCTGTTGAGGCCATATAGGCCCTGTCCTTATTTTATCATTTTTATTAATTGGCAGCGACTATAATTGACTATTTATTTAATGACGGAGAACGAATCCACCCTTGAAATGTGAAGCGATACTTCTACATTTTAACCAAGATACAGGGTTATTATCTCATATAATAGCCATTGAGATGATTTTATATTAAAATTTATTCAGGAGTTGAACATATAAAATTAGTGTCTTTAAAATCAAAAGTCTCTGGTTCAAACTCACAAGAGCAATTTTTAGTAATTAATAAAAATTATAAAAAGCGAATTTTCTCTTTTCTAGAAAATTAGCAAATTATTTTTGTGCTTTCTTTCAAAGATAGTAAAATTAACTAAAATGTGTTAAATTTAAATCAACAATGATAGATAATAATAAATTAATGTATTGTCGAGAAAAAAAAAGGAAAAAATGGGTATTTCTATAATAACTCAATATGATTAAAAAAGAAACAAAGTAATTTATAATGCTTTCTCCCTCCACTTGCCCAAGCATGTATCTAGTTTTTTCAATTAAAAATTCTTGGACTTCTCGATACATGGTGTAAAGGTATAAGCCCTACACCCTTAATTTTAATATTTAAATCAGAAATAAGTAATATTTATTTTTTGTTATTCTTTTATTATATGTTTTTTATTTATTTTTATATCAAACTGTGTGTGTGATATCTTTGTCGGGCAAATATCAAACGTACCGCAATGAGATCATCACCAAATTGCGTTTTGGGTGTGGTCATACTATCCCTGACTCCCTCTACTTTCAAATGACATCGCCGATAGCCAATGGGCAAATTTGGAGGGAATTTTAGCTCTCTAATTGGCTATTCGGGCAAATACATCTAAAAGCGGGGTACAGAAGCCAAGGTGAAGAAGCCTTGCAACTGGAGACTTGATATGCAACTATCCAACTGTTTACACTTTTCTTAAAATATATTTGATCACAAAACCATGATCCACATCAAAAAAGGGTCCACAGAGAGACCAAATATTAATTGTGCATTAAAATGGTGCTGTTCGTCAGATGTCTGTGATACCCTCACCGGTATATTAAATCTCTACACCTGCCTCGGAACCCCCCCCCCCCTTCAAAGTGATCATCGAGTAGTGTTCCCAGGATTCACTTGTGGTGCTTGACTCCTGGAATGTGTCATCACCCCTCTCTGCTAATTGTTAAGTACTATTTATACATATATATATCTTTTTATTTGTTCATTTTTATTTGTTACTTATTTGTTACTTATTTAATTTAAATTTTTTATAATTTTGTTTTTCTTAATATAATAATCAAAATAATTTTCTTACTTCTAAATATAAATAATTGTCAAATATGTTTAATAATATAAGAATATAATTAAAATACCGGTATAACTATTTATATAAATAACTAGATTTTTTTAAATATTTTATATACTTATAATTAAGAAATATATTTCTTATATTTACCAGGTAAATAATATCAATCATTTAAAAAAAAATTTCTATTAAAAAAAAAAAACGCTTAAAATTTTGCTGTTATTATTTTCAATATAGTTTTTCGTAGGCTTGAACCACGCAACTCTCTCTTTCTCTCTATTTCTCCCTGTTTGAGACGTGGAAGCACTCCCCCTGAGTTACATTATATACACCTACATACCTATATAAATACCTACATATTCGAAGTAGAACATAATAACATATCAATCAATATACACCTTATAACAATAAATTCGAGCCATTAAGGACTCCCCACACCTAAGCTGGTTCGTGGGCTCTTATTTCCTTCTAATAATAGATTTAAAAAAAAAAATAGTAGGTCCCAGGAGGAAAAAGGTTCCACAATGGATTTGAATTTTGGAAAAAATAAAAAAACGCTTGTCATGGTTGAATGTTTATTAGGGCATGAAAGACATTGTCTCTAACTCAAAATAATTTTTACCACATTAATAATAAATTCTTTAAAATGAACAATTTTTACTATTTTTTGGGTATGAATGATCAAGAAATTAAACCCTTCCTATTGAAGGCGATTAACCATAATTCCTTTCTCCACTCTTTCTTCCAAACCCACAGAGACAAACAAATTCCTAATTGATTCAAAGAGTTCACTTTATATATATATATATATATGAGTAAAGATATTACAATCAAAATGATTGGATTTTATATTTACCCTACTTGAATGGCATATTTTTGAGTTAATATTTTGCCCAAGTAAATCATTTCTTAATTGAAACCACTACCTATATATATATATATATATATATTTGATTTGGAAAGATTAGACTCAGTTATTTCGCAAATGGGGAAAATTATTTAAAATATCGGGTCTACTTATTACTTAAAAAATTACGGCGACAGGTGGATATGACCCAAGAAATTTGGAATAGTCATTGGCCCTTGAGACTCCTCCTACTATCTTCCTTTCTCTCTCTCCCTTCCTCCCTTAGAGCGTTGTAGGCATTAGGTTAGGTGGCAATAAAAGATATTTTTCTATTTATTTTCTTAAATGCTAAGTGAAATTTTAAAAAATTAATATTTTTTTACGCCATTTGATTATTTAATTTCAATAAAATATAGTTATATAAAACATAAATATATATTAAAAATTAAATTAACTTCACGACAAAATTCGTAAATAAATTTAAATAATCAGATAAAATAAAATTTCAACAACCGATTTTTTTTTTAATTGTATAATTTAAGAAAAAAATTTTTGATTTTGAAATCAAAAGTCATTCGTTTAAATCTTAGTATAGGAATTTTAATTTTCTTTTTAATTTTATTATTAAATAACACATTCATAATTTTCTCCTTGTCTATAAAATTAACCAATTATTTTCTTTCTTTGTTTGAAAGACAGAAAAACTAAAAAGGTTTATCACCTATCCAACGATGGGTGTGGATATTCCATTATTAAATTTAAATCAACAAAAGGAGTTAAAAATAAATTAATATATTGTTGAAAAAAATGGGAATTTCTATAATAACTCAATATGAATAAAGAAAAAAAAAGCTATTTATAATTCAATCCCCCACCACTTGTCCAAGCATGATTTCGTGTTTTACAATTGTAAATACATCTCGGACTCTTCTAAATATCTATATGAGTTTTTTAGAAAAAAAAAAAAAATGTTTTCATTTTATTAGGAAATTAAATACATGGTCTCAAGAATAATAAAATAATTTAATCCTCGTATTCCATTTCTAATCAATTATTTTCAATAAGCATTTTTTTGTTTTTAGGATTGTCAAGGTATGAACGATCAAGATATTAAACATTTCGTATAAGAGGGATAATTCTCTTCTTCCTTCCACTTCGAATTCTACTCTCTTTCAAACAAAGGCAAAGATAGTCACAAACATATTCTATGTTGATTTGAAAATTATTTAATTAAAAACAAAGATATTAAAAATTGTAAGATATGTCAGATATAAATGGATACTCAAAACAAAATTAATGGGCCATGTGGATAAAATTTAAAATTCCCTCCCTCACGCAAGCAAATTAATAAAATTTGACTATTGATGTGTATTCTCTGAATTTTTCTCTAGCCCTCTAAAAAAACCCCAAAATTCTAGCCTCAACGGATTACTTAATCTAACGCCCTATAATTTCCCTTACGCTCCATTTCCTTAACGCAACGAATCAAATCGTCACTACTACGGCTAAATTCGTTTTTGACTCAAATTTACTATTATTTCTTTTCTTTCGGCATCTGAGGCCATATCGGCCCTGTCTTTATTTTATTATTATTATTTATATTAAATGGCAGACAATATAATTAATTTTTTTTCCTCAAGAAGGGTGAGCGAATCACCACTTTTAAAACGTGAAGTGACACCTTACCTCTTCACCAAGGTACAAATACAGTAATAATTATTGGAAGCAACTTTGAAATTAAAAGTCTCTTGTTCAAATCTTTATAAAGCAATTTTATTTTATTTTATTTTTTATTTTATATTATTATTGCATAATAAAAATAATAAATTGACAATTTCTTTCTTTTCTAGAAAATAAATTTTTTTCGTGTTTTGTTTAAAAGGAAAATTATCTAAAAATTTATTGAAGGTCACAATGTGTGTGGAAACTCCAAAATAAAATTTAAATAAATAATTGGAGGTAAAAATCAATTAAAATATTGTTGAAAAAATGGGAATTTCTAAAACTCGATATGAAAAGAAATCAATTTGCAATTCTTTTCCCCTCCACTTGTCCAGGCATAGTTTTTGTGTTTTTGTTTTTTAAATACATCTTGATAAATATACCTAGAAAAGGAGTTTGTGAAATAATCAAAAAGGGTTTTAGTGATTAGGTAATTAAAACATGGCCTCAAATATATCAAAAAAATTTAATCCTCATATTCATTTGTGATAAATTATTTTCTAAGATCATAGTTGACTATTTTTATATATAGGTATCACTTCACTTCAGAAATAGGTTCAGTTTCATCTGAAATAGAAGATAGAAAAATACGATGGCGCGAAGAAATTATTTACTCATCTAATATAAGTGGATACTCAAAAAATACCACGGGAGCAGTACATATTACGAACAGTCAAAGAACCTCTAGAGAGATCTCGTGCTCCCATTATTAACTTTTATTATTTATTTTTTAACTGCATTCCTTCTACTAATTTTTGGGAATTTTTTATGCATTTGGAAATTTTTATTCTTTTATATAATAATAAAATGCAAATAAGGAATGAAATAGTCTTGAGAGAAATAGATATATCCAGTGGATCCAATCGCCTGTTGATGGCTCAAGGTCAGACGGTAATCACGACCAACCATGAAGACTCCGCCCCCTTTCACTTTAATAATTAAAAGATTTAAAAATAAAAGCTTCTATTACCCAAAAAGAAAATAATGATTCTTCTGCTTAAAATATAAAAGAGGAAATATGTCAATAAATTAAACATTTAAAAAATATATCAGAAAATCTATATAATATGATATTTTAATTTGAAAATTCAATAATCAATTTTTCGCCATATAACAATTAACCGAGGGCTTAGAGTAGGACAGGACCATAAAATTTCTGAGTCTTCAAACAACAAATTTGAAGAAATTCGAATGAAATTTGACTATTGACGCCTCAAAAATTTCCCTAAGGCACCCCCTGCTTAATACAGGGAAATTAATAAAATTTGACTATCGATGTATATACTCTGAATTTTTCTCTATCCATCTAAAAAAACCCCAAATTTCTAGCTTCAACGGTTTACTTAATATAACGCCTTATAATTTCGCAACGATTCAAATCCATTGGTGCTAGGGCTTATTCCTCTTCAGCAT
>JAAAKE020048224.1:2208-18370 GCA_010014785.2 Anisolabis maritima
AATATATTCAGAAGTAAAAATTAGAAAACGAACTTCTATAGATGACAATTACCAGAAGTTGGTTAATACAAGATATTTTAACTAACAAATCGCGCTTTCAAATATTTATACAAAAGTTTTATAAAGCCTCTATTAAAAGATTTTAGATTTTAGATTTCATATTTTATCTATTATAGTATGTTTGTAGATCAAACGAAAATAAGGTCAAAAGGCATAAAATTTTAAATTTTTATGAAAATTGTTAGTTTTATAAACACAATTTGTTTTTCCTTCCGGGAATTATACCTTTAATTATCATAGTTTTCAATGAGTTATGACGATGCATTGTGTCAGATCTAATAATTAACTATGCTTTTTTTTTACAGGAACTATGGTCTCCGTCTGTTTATTTTCCCATGTCCTTAAGATCGATGATGCCATTATAGGTGCCATGTCCTGTATGTCAAAGATTCTCTCCAGTTTCGTCTACGCATATGCAGCTACAAATTTTACTTTTTATTTAGGTACCGTACCATTGTTAAATATAATTATCATTTAATTCAAAAGAAAAAACAATCGAATTTCATTTACGAAAGTCGTTATCATAATAATTAATGATTTTTATTTTTTTTTTTCAAGCTCCTCTGGTTGAAATATTGAACGGAACTTCATTTATCGCAATGCGGTCCATTGCATCGAAACTGGTGCCAGCTGACGAACTTGGTAATTGCATTACATAAGTGAATGTAGATATTTTTTTATTCAAATAAATCTGATTTAAATTCAAACACGAATACAAATCTTATGATAAATATTTTCTAGATTCCGAATTAATAATATTTAAATTATTTCGTTTAAATGTATAATGGACTTTTTATTTGAATTTTCGTTTGCATAAAGATATTCAAGATCTGAAGCTGATTTAAGTGATAGCTCATGATGAAACCCTGTTATGCACTTGAGTTTATTTATAAAAAAAAAAAATAAATAAATAAAGTAAAAATTTAGGAACAAGCCATGAGTAGGAACTTAATCATGGGTGCCCGATCCCTCTCTGAAATATTATATTGGCTGTGATTTTATGCAAAAAATTGACCGGCACCCCCTTCCTTTCCTCATAAGATTTTAGTTCCTACCGGAAAAGAAAATTTCGAACCAAACGACAGAATAATGCCCTCATTATTAAAGACTTTTTTTTTATCACTTTATTGAAATATATTCTTTTTTTATAATTACAAATTAACTGAATGAAATTTGTTTTAGATGTATCAATGAAAATCAATAGATCCCTTTTTGATTTTTATGTCTTAGATGGCGTAGATTTTATTTAACGCAAAAATATATATTACTTTCTTTTACATATCTATTATGTATTAATATTATTTTGTCTTCAGATCGCAAAAAATCCGATGTCGAGATTTCATCTGAAATACACGTTTTGAGTTTGGTTTGGTTATTAATTAATTTAAATTAATCTCGCAATATGAGTTAACTAAGCTCAAATTTGACATCTAAGCTAGGAGCCCATGTTGGATATATCTTAAAGCTTTTCAATAAAATCGGACAAAAGCACTAGTATTTTACAGATTTTTTTTTTTGGAATTTAATTAATTTTTTTAAAATCTCTTCGGCATCTATGGCCATATAGGCTTTAACAATTTAATTTTATATGCGATACAGATGTACATTTTTAGTTTTTTCAGTTTTCTCAAAACCGCTCAAACGATTTTAATTAAAATTTATATATTAATTATTTTTTGGATGATGATGATCTTTGAAACATATTAACGTATAAACTCTAATCTCTCCCCAAATTGTCTGGGGCACATTTTACTCTTATACTTTTTTAGTTTTTTCGATTTTCCTAAAATTTCTATTTAACGATTTTGATTAAAATTCATTATCAATTATTTTTGATCATTTTTGAAATGTACCTATCGTTATCCGTCCCAAAGTTTTTTAGGGCCCACTTTACTCTTGTACATTTTTAAGTTTTTATGTGATTTACTCATATACCACACTATATTAATTAAATTGACCAGTCAAATAAATTAGATAAAATTTAAGATGATCCACTTCAAAATAGTGTTAGTTAATTTGAGATTTTAAGAATTCCATTGTAAAGAAGTAGAGGATTGTAGAGAAATGTTTGCCATTACATCAAAATATAAATAAATATTTGTAAATATTATATTTTATAATAAATGAGAGTTGGCAATTTAATTTTTTTTAAAGTCTCTTCGGGATCTATGGCCATATAGGCTTTAAACAATTTAATATTATACGCGATACAAATTATTCAGGCTTATATATTTATTTATATCAATTGGCATCTAAATGATTTAAATAAATTTTCTTCGGGCTAGCTGGGATCCGAACCCAAAACCTTTAGCTTTTAAGGTTGTCAACATTGACATTTCTCGGGATTATTTGGGATTATTTGGGATTATTTGGGATGGAAAATTGGTGGCACCACTATTTACCTCTTTAGTGCTGATAGAGATTCGGAAAGAAAAAATTTGGTGAGTTAGACATAGACATATATTAATTTTTTTTAGAATAAAATTATATTGTTCAATTTAAAATTATTATACTAATTGATTGTATGTATTATTTATTCAAAAGAGACTTAATTCTTATTTTTGCTTATAAAAGTTTTTACATATTAAGAAAAGCCTAAATTATTTTTCAGGCAAGGTGAATTCTGTGTTTGGAGTGTGCGAAGCTCTTATGCCACTTATTTATGGACCCATGTATACCGGAATTTATGCAGCCACAATGGAAAAACTCCCCGGAGCATTTTTCCTTTTGGGCGGAGGCTTGACAGCACCAGCCGTCTTTATCTTCATGTGAGTTTCCATTTGCAATAATTTAGAATGACCCCGTCGTAACAAGTTCAGATAAAGGAACAATCGTAATTACGACCTTTACAATAACTTTTTTAAATATAATTGCATAAATAATTTTCTAATTTATTATAGATTAATTTGACATTGAGTATCAAGTTAAAAAGGAAATTTATTTTTCGTTTTTTTTTTTTTTAAAGAAATCCTTGAACATTAAAGAATTAATCAAAATTGATAAAAAAAAAAAAAAAAAAAAAATTGAATTTTTTATTTATCAAATGACACACAATTTGTTATTCGAAAGCAATGTGATCTATGCCAAAAGATAAAGTCTTTTATTATGAGAACAAATTGGCAAAATTTTTAAAATTTTCTGATAACTCATTGATAAACAGAGTCTTAAACAATTACCAATATGCTAATATCATTTTGAAACGATAACATTTCTACTTATTATATAACATCATTCATGCGTTAAATAATTTTTTTTTTTCATTTTTAAGTCTTTATCTGATAAAGTTTATCGGTATCTGTGGCCATTTAGATTTCGTCCTTATTTATTTATACCAATTGGTAACCAATATAATATAAATAAATTTTTGTCGCTCAGGACGGGAAGCGAACCATTGACCTTTGGTACCTGAGGCAAGACCTCTAGCTCTGCACCAAGGGACAGGGCGCGTTAAATATAAATAATTAAAATATTAAGTTAAATATTTTGAAATTATTGGTCAATATTCCAAAAAATTTAATCCATGTAGGTTTAATTATATTTAATATTTTTATTAATTAATAATAATTAAAAGGTCTAAAAAGTGAAAAACTTAAAATTTTAATTTACTGTGAGATAAATCAACCTAGTGTAAGATTGAGAATTATAATTAGTTTGCCCAAGATATGGGCGAGAGCAAAGAAGCGATCCTACTTTGAGACAATTTTTTAGGTTCGGCAAATTTTGTCTTACATCACTAAAAAATTAAAATATATATAAAAGGCAAATAAATTTTTGAGGATGGCAAACTCATGGGCTCAAACTTCATCTACGCCACTACCTCCTCTTTTATATAGTCTACTAAATAATATTATTTTACAGTAGCAACAAAGAAGTCCAGAACATCTGAGCAAATGAAAAATTTCTTTAAAAAAAATAAAAAAGCTGAAATTCTTTTAATAAAAATTTATATTTTTTCAAAATGCATTAAAGGTAGGTAAATAGACAAACTAAAATTCATAACAATAAATTAAGATTCAATTCATGAATGAGGACATATATCGATGAAATCGGTTCATAAGTAAAGATAAAAAAAAATGAAGACCCAAAACAAACATAATTGTCAAATCGTTTTTTTTAAACTCACAGAATGTAAAATCATGATAACGTATTTGAATAAAGTAATACTTAGTAAGGTGTTGGTTTTGCAGATGGATGTACTCAGAACACAAGAAACGTGGCGACATGACTCCAGAGGCTGCTGCCAAGGCTCAGCTCTCCATCGAACCTACTGTAGATAAAGAGAAGCTCGTGCTGACTTCAATTACATCATGCAACACAAAGATCGTCCCTCCTACAGATGTGCTTTCCTATGGCATGTTTAGAAGTCTCCCTGAGGAACAAATGACTAATGGCGGCGTCGAAAATAAAGCCTTCCAAATCGATTAATAACAATTATGTGTAATTTTTTAATTAATTGTATATATATTATATTTTATAAGCAACTCAAGCAGGAGTCATACAGAAAAATAAGGAAAAAGAAGCAACTAAAACTGACTTCGACTGAAACACCGGTACATAGAGGTGTTATTTCTTTTCTCCTTGACCGCTTCTTTTTCTTAATATTTCATGTAAAAATCTCATTCATAATTTGATTACCATATATTGTGATATAAGGATTGTCAGAGGACATGTAAAACATCTGATCATCCTAAAGGTTTCGGCTGTGTCTCGTTTTATATTGTTGAATGGTTGCTAAAGGTTGAAAGATGTTTTTGTAATTTTAATAATTTTGTTTCTATATAAAGTATAATAATAAGGGGAGTTTCACCCAGACCGCAGCCTTAGATTGAGTCCACGTATGTATATTCGCTACGAACTATGTTCGCTAAGTTTTTTCAAAGACAGGTTATCTCTGGGCTGGGGACAAAAGATAGCTCTCGGTGTAGCTAACTTAACGAACATAGCTTTCTGTGGAGCCACAGCTTTATTAAGTGAAAAAATTAAAATATCAAACGTCTGTAGTTTTTAAAGGGTTTAAATAAAATTTCTGTAAATATTCAAAAAATCATGAAAAATATCCTAATAATCAAATAAGAAAAATGTTTAGAATCGGAGTTATAAAAAAAATTCATTTCTTTTACACAAATTCTTAAAAACTTCGAACATGATAATTAAATAAAAATCTTATATAACTTTCTAATTTCATTTTTTTTCTTAAACAATTTTTTCTTTTTCATAATAAAGTTCTTATAAATAAATATTAATTTACCAACCTTGAGCCTCCTAATTCAATAATTTAGATTCATTCAATTTGAGCAGGATGAAAAGCATTCATTCATTAGCTATTCCTCTATTTATTTATCAAATAATAATAACAATGCCATTGACCCATCATCATCATTATTCTCATCTTAAAGACAGTGATCGTCAAGTAGATATTATTAATTTAAAATATAATAATGAAAATAAGGAATAAATGATAAAAAAAAAGAATGAGTGATGTGCTTTTTCATCCATGACTCCATATTTATTTGAATATTATATTTATTCTTGTAAAGATTAAAAAGTTGATGATAAGCATGTTTCCCTAAAAACATGATTTTAAGTTAATTAATAGACTTCTGCTTGAATAGAAAAATTAATAAACGTCCCTAAACTATGTTTATCAAAGACTTGGAAAAAATTAACAATGAGTTAATTTTTTCCAAGTCTTTGAGGAATTAATCCGCCCTATATTTAGCAAGAAAGATTAAATTTAATTCGGAATTTCATCCACATATTTACGGAAAATAATAGAATAATAATAATTTGGTACAAATATTATATTATATATGCTGTGAAATTTGTATCCTTTGTCATATCATAAAAGATATTACCGATATATAGATATGACGAAAGAAAACCAATCTCATTATTTTCTTTTTAACTTATTCTCTTAAATTTTTTTTTTTACAAATTTTTAGTAAAGGAAATGGAAGAATTCACGTTGAGTTAAATGAAGTTGATTCTCGCTGTTTCTTCCTGCATATCTTTTAATATAGAAAAATCGCAATTGACATCTACTAGTAGTAGTATTGAATCAAGAGGGAGTTCAAAAAGTTTAATGCAGAATCATGATTCGTTAGGATTGTATTCAGATATACCCTCATTCAGGTCAGAATAAATTTTGGCGCGAAATTTCAATTTTTAGAAATTTGTTTTATTTATTTAAATGAAAATTTCTTTTTTTTTCAACTACCTCACCAGTTCTCTCATTATCTCTTGTTTAAAGAATTTAATATAAATAAAAAATGTATTGGACATATATATATATGAATTATGTATAAAGATGCAGAACAATAAGGAAATTCCGATTTAAATAAGTAATCTTGTATTAAAATTTGGACGATTTTTTGCAAAGAATATTTCTTAATAATTTCCTTTTATTCTCTGTAAAAATAATCTTATAATTCTGATAAAAAGGAAATGATTCATAATACTCATATTACATAATATAGGTTATTATTAATATATTAAACAGTATTTTTATGAAAATGTATATATGATAATTTATAAAGAAAAATTTTGTTCTATAAGTAGCAAAAGAGATTTTTGTGATTTAATATATTGATAATAAAATATCTCAATGATAATGAGGAATTAAACATCATTAAAATGTCAAATATTTTTCCTCCTTTTTTTATATATACGTATATATAAGTAGATATTTAAAAAATAAATACAGTGGAAATCTGAATTTATAATAGTCTTAAACATGCGGGGATCTAAATATCTTCAAATCTCCACAACCGCGTAGTATTTCAAAATATAATCATTATAAGCAGCAAAAATTTAAATATACATTTTAAATAATGACAAAATGATTAATTAAAATGAGAAGGGGTTAACATCCCCCCTCCCTCCAATTGGATACCAAATGATGTAAATAAATTTGCCTGAATTACAAGTATCGTACTAAATATATTATGTATCGTTTCGAGTCTATATGATTTCAGAAGCCGAAAAGACATTAAAAAAAAAAAACTCACAATGATTCTTCAATTCTTATAGAAGAAAAGTATGGAGTGCAAAAATTCATTTAAGCATTCTTAAACAATGAAACAAATTTTTAGTTGGAATTTTAGTTTTCATTCAATATTTGAAATTCCCAATACGCCTGACAATTAAATATGACCTATATTGTATTATCGCCACTCCAATGTTTGTAAATATTTAAAATTTATTTATTTGTTTAGGTGGCGAGGAAGTGAAGTAACCATTATGAAGTCCTGTCCCTTGATGCAGAAGTAGATCACATATCAAAGGTCAGTGGATCCATAGTTTTTTTGCTTCCCATTCTGAGCGACAAAAATTTATTTATATTATTTTGATTACCAATTAATATAAATAAATAAGGACGGAATCTAAATGGTCTCAGATGCCAAAAGACTAAAAAAAAAGTCAAACAAAAAAAAATTTTTGTTAAATAAATTTATAGGAATATCGATACGTGAATGACATGTGTCGGTCTTTTGATCTTTCTGTTGTTATGGTTCATATTATTGATAGTTTTAATATTTTTGTGATACTAATTATTCTTTATTGAATAATTACAAATTTTATTTAAACTTATTTTTAAATTTAAATGTATTGTTTTGTTTTTTAATGAATATGAATTTTATTTTAAAATAAATGTTTTCATGCTTGAATTTCTAGTTTTATTAAACCAAATAGATGTATTAATATAATATGCAAACCAAATAAAGTTTTTGTTTAGAAATGAAAAAACACTAACAATTTTTCTCGTCTAGAAATCTTATTTGATATTTTCGCTAGTTTTCCTAGTTAGGATCTCTATATAATCAAAACACGCAGATGCAAAGCTACTTTAAGACTCGGGCCACTATCTGTCCCTCGAGTACCTATGACTTAACCGGTCTTGATGATAAGTATTTACTAAAGTGATATGACAAATTCCTATATTTTTCCATATTCATGATGATTTGAATCAACAATAAATCAGACAATTCAGATTATAAATCCTTTTAGGAGACATGAATAGATAAAAGAAGAAAACAGGAAAAATAAAAAGATGTATATTTATCATATCTTATAAATCATTTATATTATCATTTAATTACATTAATTTTATTTTAATTATTTATTTTATTAAAAAAAAATTTTACCACCATCCAATGGTGGAACAAATTTTCGCCCCCTCCACAAAATATAATTTAGGACCCCCAGGAAAAAAACAACTTATATTTAGTTATATTTTTTTAAAAATAATAGTAATTCCATAAGTAATAACCACACAAAAAATATTTCATAGATGAGTAAGAGAAAGTAAAAATCAGTTATATAAAATATCTCCTAAATACATTAATTAAAATTAACCATATTTTTTAATGCATGATTATTGTTCCAGTAGCAAATACATTTTCAAGTATTTATGAATATTTATTTATCTCTTTTTAGTAGTATTATAAAAATTACTAACGTCCAGTTAAATTTGAAGAAAAATGAGTATAGGTTTCTTCCGACGGCTTTGTTCCTTGCTCCTCCATCTATTCGAGGTTCAGTTCTGCTTGGCCTTGCTTGTCAACAAAAATCTTGGTGGCTATTGTTCTTCTCTCCGGTCTGGCCCGCCGTTGATTTGATTAATATGATGATAATTGTTTTGATCCAATTCATTTAAATTAATTGGTAGACAATATTAATTAATAAATTTTAGCGCTCAGGACCTAAAACGAGGCGCTGACCTTTGGATCATCAAGCAAGAAATTGACCCGTAATCTGAGAGAGGGAAACATTGTAAAATTGAAACTTAAAAAGCCAGAGGTTTTGAATTTTGATATTTAATAAAATACATTATAATAGATGTCTTTGATATAGAAAAGATTAAAAATATGAGAAAAATGTATATTATATATAATCCATTGAAAAAAAAAAAATTTTTTAATAAATTTTAATTTAAATTAACTTTTATTTTATTTAATAAATATTTGTTTAAAATAAATATCCAAAAATTATTTTTGAATTTGAAAACTAAAAGAAATTAATCTTAATACAGGTGCTATTATCTTGTGGCATTTATCTGAACTAGTTGCTTCATATGTAAGCTTTATTTCAAAGAGAGTTAAAAGTTTTAAATCTTCTATGATTAATGTCAAAGTGTTAATTCCTGTCTCCAAATTTTGTTGAAGGTAAGTGATTCTGTCGTATACGTTGTTCATTATTTAAATTAAAAATATAAAGATGCTATTATAACATTATATGATGACTCTTTCCAATTCTAAAACCTGTGCATATTTGTTTAAGTGTGGACTCTAGCTTTAGCTTCTCTAGAGTTGCAACACATTTTTTCAAGGTAGATATCATTTTTAAATAATAAATAGGAAAAATTAGCATCCCTGGAATTTATCAGAGCCAAACTTTCACATGAAATCCCAGATAAAAAATATAAATATGGCCATTTCCAAGGAGGACCCAGATTAAAATGGAATTCTAATATACTTAAGAACAGTATAGCTTCCAAAAAATTAGAAAAACCAACTTTAAAGATCATTCAAGACACATTTTATTTGCCTGTCTACTGCCCCTTAGCAGTCTATGTTTGGAAAATTAAGATTGAAAATTGATTGTTCGGTTTATTTATTATTTATCAGAAAATTAGACAAGACTTGGCACCCATTTTTATATTTCTTCACGACTGATTAAATGTTTATATTTTTTTCATTCAGAAATAACACCGATCATTTGTATCTAATATATATAAACATACGTTGGTTGTGAGCCCTCCGCAAATACCCCGTGTTATTGATGAAAGAAAAAATATTCACATTAATTATTGTCAGTCCGCTCTGAAAATGGTCTAGACCTGGGGCTGAAACGCCAGAGAAGGCAACAAATAAAATGAAATTAGGTGCACAAGTCTTGTCTAATTTTCTGATTCCATCACCGTCAAATCCTCAGCACAACTCTTTTTAATTATTTTCATCAATTATTGAATCAATCTAGTACTCGTGTTTATAGATAAATTTTCTTTGACTGGGCCTGCTGGGAAAAAGGATTCTTGATAGCTTCTCTTCTGTAGTCTTCTTTGGTCTTCCTGACTTTTTTTTTTTGGTTCGTTTGTACCAAAAATTGCTTGTCTTTTCAAACATCTAGGAACTGCAGATTTGCTCACACACATTTTGTAATTTCATTATGAGACTCTCTGGATGCCTCTAGTCACAATCCTCACTATTTGAGCTTAACTCTTTTCTAGTAAATAATGACAATACAACAATTATTACTATACTAGAGTATATATATATATATCTAAAAATATTTGATAGAGCAATATTATAATTTCAACGGCTTATACCAAGTTGTTCCTTCACCACCCCGTGGCCGAGAGGTTAAAGATATTGGCATTGTTAATATTGATAACCTTCAAAGCTAAAGGGTGTGTGTTCGGATCAGTTGATAAGTATGCCTGGATAATTTGAATCTATCTTGTATATTTTCGATTAAAAGTCTATATGGCGCAAGATGCCAAGAGACAAAAAAAAAAAAAACCAAGTTAGTATTATAAACGTAACACAATAATTTAAGTATATTTTACTCTAATGTATTGTCTAAAGGATGTTTTGTTATAGAAAGTTAATATATACTTTTATTTAAAATTTAAAAAATATGCATTTTGTAGTAAATTGTAAAATCTGAGTTGAGTACTGAACAAAAAAGACGAAATTTTGTATAGGTGCTAAACTTTCGCGGCATACGAGTATATTAATTTTAATATTTACTAAAAATATATCTAGATAATAGTAAGGTATACCTAACCCATCAGCATATTTTTTCAAATCTAAATAAATTAAGAAAAAGAGGCTAAAATCAGTGAACTAATACTTTTTTGAAATAAAATAGAAACTCGATTATTCGGACTAATTGGGAGTTCTAGTGATAAGTCCGGATAATCAAATATAAATTGAAAACACAAAAATAAAAACGACAATTTTATTGAAATATGTATATAAAATATATATCTATGTAAACTCCTGATAATTGAGGATTCGGATTACTGAGTTTGTACAATATCTTTATAACCATCAAGCAACAAAATTGTTTGTCCTGATATCTTTACATCTAAACAATTACCAATTTTATTCTATTTATTGTTGAGGAGGTTGCTGAGGAGGCATACCCTTAAAAACAGGACGATTGTTAAGCTGTTGAACAGGTCGTCGATTATTTACTATTTTATGGTGATGTTCATTTTCCAAATGAGCAAAAATGGCAAACTGCAAAAAAAGTTTAATATAATTGAAATGATTTTAAAAGAGTTCAAAAATTATATATATATTTTGAAAAAAGTAAAAAATTTTTTTTTTCTTTTTTTCTTATTATAATTTACTAAATAAAAAAATATTTACATTTCTTGGATTTGTTAAGACCGGTTCTGGGATAAGTATCCAAGTGACATTCTCAGTACAAGGAGGAAAGGTGAGAGATCCATGGTATGTGTACCAACCGTAAGGAGTCACACTATCTTTCAACACTTCGACGAGGTACCAAGCAGGTACATTCGTTGTAGATTTATATTTCTGAATTCCTTTTAATTCACTAAGAAATAAATCGAAACCAGCATGATATGTTCTGGATTCCACGGGTATTACCTAAAAATTATTTATCACTTTGATGGCATTTTTAACTTATAATCCGATTGCGAATGGCTCATTATTGTAATGGACTTTGTTTTGATAAAAATTAATTAATTGTATAAAAAATGTAGTTTTTACTTACTTCTAAAAAAATAGCTATGACTAGAAAACCATCTGATTTTGCGAGAGCATCATTCCACGTTTTACAACCTTTCTTGTAAAAGAAAAAATGTGCCTCACCACCATAACTAAAATAAAAAACAAATTTTAATCTTCCAATTTTATTTTTTATAACATCCATTCTAATAATCGGAAAATCTAAATATTTATTCTGAAGTTTTTGAAATTGAATATACCAAGATAATGGTTGTCATATAATGTGTTCCATGTAATCGATTAATTAAAATTTTCTTTATTGAGGGGTCGGTAACTTTTATTTTTTTCAGTAAGTTGTATTTTAACCTATCAATGTATATCTCTTCAACTTAGGGTCCGATTTTAACGTAAACAATTCTAGAGAAAACAGCTGACCTTCAGCTCATATGATTCCGATCTATGTCAAATGGTTATCGACTGATTCAATAGCATGAATAATAAAAAAATTTTCAATGCCAATTTTCACACGCATTTTCAACATTTGCTTGCAAATCCTGATTTATTTAATACCACTAGGTTAAAATTAGATAGATTTTATAATAAAACTATAATAATAATATGCAATATAATATTTAGCTACATATAATATTCAGCATATATTTTTGTTGATATATAATTTTAACTGTCATAAGTTTTTTGAAAAATACTTTTTTTTAAAAGTACAAATATAATTTACTTTAATATATCTCATTTCTAGTATTTATTATAAACTATCAATTATAGTAATTATCTAACAATTTAGTCTCCTTTAGTAATATTTATAACAAATATAAAGACATAAATTGAAAATTAAAGTATTCTAATACCTTTTGCTGGCAAACGTATGCTCGGTTCCTCCCCTAGCTTCTCCAGAACCCCAATGAAATAGAACATCCCTGAGTGTGTATTCAGCAGGGAGTAAGCCTCCGTCTACACTCACTTCCTGTTTGCATTTGCCCGGAAATTTTACCCTTGCTAAAATGATTAATTATTACAATTCTATTTTATTAATTAATTAATTAATATTATTATAGGGCCTAAAATCAGGCGAAAATGATAACGGGGCAGCTTGATTTGCTGCCAACCTTGTTTACCTATATTTGAATGAATTGAAATTTTTTCCGGAATTTCTATTTCGGTCTTTAGACCAAAATTGCTTTTTTTTTAAGATAATTAATTATCTAGCTATCTAGTTATCACCAATTCATTTAAATAAATATGGATGATTATTATTGTTATTTGCAATTTATCATTAAAGCCTATATGACTTTAGATCCCGAAAGAAAAAAATTGGCCCTAATTTCCTTTTTATAAAAACATCTCGTCTCACTCTAATAAACGAATTGTTAAATGAAGTTTAAGAATCAGATAATATAAAAGCAGGAATAGTAATCCTGTTTAAT
This sequence comes from Anisolabis maritima, assembly GCA_010014785.2. Classification (NCBI taxonomy): domain Eukaryota; kingdom Metazoa; phylum Arthropoda; class Insecta; order Dermaptera; family Anisolabididae; genus Anisolabis; species Anisolabis maritima. The sequence goes on from JAAAKE020048224.1 coordinate 15,413, forward strand.
ATTAAAATCCAATTACATCTAAATTCTGGTACATTTTCACCTGTTAGTCCTGTATTCGTAATTTCGCAGTTATCACATTTATGGAAATTTTCGCAACCATTCAATTTAAGAGGTTCTTTGATAATCAATCTCGTCAGATCTTTAGGACCAATATCAACTGGGGATTGGTGATGTCCTCGCGCATCTGGAAATCGTTCCGACCATAAATTTGGACCTAAATTTGCAATCATGTTTATCAATTTATCAATCCCAGTTAAATAAATTTATAATTTTTTTTAATAATTACCATTTTCTTCACTATAGTCCCAAAACCAACCATCTTCCTTAAAGATTTTTAGTTTGGCCTTCTCTTTTTTTTTCTGACGTGTTTTCTTTCTTTTAGCTGATTTGTCCATTATGATTAATTATTTTACACATTTTAATTTAAAATAAATTAACCGAAACATATTTGTTTTATATAAAATTTTCTTTTTAGAACAAGGGTTAATATTTTGTTTACATATTTTTGTTTTTGTTTCTTACATTATAGATATTTTTAATAAAAAATTATTTTTTATTTAATTTAATTTATTATCATTTTGGTTTCCATAGATGGGAATATAAACATTTCAATTTTTTATGACTTAATTCTTTATTTAAACTTGTATTACCAGTTTTCGAATTTAAAATTTTTCCAACCCCTCTTGAGTCCATACTACAAAAAAAAAATCAAATTATTATCTAGATATTTTTATTAGGAAATAACAAAAAAGAATAAATGCATTATTTAAAACACAATTGAAAATTTTTAAATTTGGAAGTTTCCCAGTTGTTATCATTAATAAATATTAAATTACATTTCCGGTTTAACTCCTCTGAAATAAACCTCAGAAAATGTAATTTATTTATTAATAAATAAAAATTATTAAAGGAAAATATATTTGATGTTAATTTAAAAAAGGGTAAAGAAACTAGAGACAAAGAGGATTTGGGCCTCCTATAATACTTAGCCGCCTCAGTTGCGAAGTTTAGGGCATTGCAGTTCCGCCACTCTTTTTTACGATGCATAACAACTATTCTCTTTGAATTTTTAGTAGATAGTCCCGAAAAATTTTATATACTTTTTTTTACCGATCCGAGAATGAAAAAGATTTAGAAACAACTCAATTATGTTAGAAATTTTTTTTGGAGGTTAGTTGGTAGTTAGTTAATGGGATAAGCTCCAGTTTACATTCGAAACTGAAGGTGTAATTTGGATCCGGCTTGGCCAAAAAATTCAACAGTCTCCTCCTTGGATAGGGAAGTGGGACATAATCTCATTCTCAGTAACAGGTACAAAGGGTACAAAGGTACAATGATGCTCGTCTAAATGCCTATGGGACGGGAAATCCGTTTCAAAAATTAAATCCAAACCCAAGATAAAAATGATTGCTTGGTCTGAATATCACATGGACGAACATCTCAAAAACCAAACTAGTTTTTATTTTCTCTTCCCTACTTGACATTTATGACTGATGTGGTGCTGACAAAAATATTTATCACCTCCTAAAAGGCTGAATCTCTTTATAAATATCTTAAAAACTTCAATACCCATGTTAAGTCAAGGCATTTACTGCAGAACAGAGGTGATGCAGTATTACTAAACCTTCATTTTGGTTACATGTCGTTATTTCTTATGTCATTGATCACGAAACCAGAGAAAAATTTTCCAACCTGAGTTTTCCTGACGAATCCAAAGCATGCAAAGCTCTAAGCACACTGATATAATTTATAACTAAAATTTTCAAGTTCTGATGGCGCTCTTTACATTGATTCATTAATAATTATGTTGAATCAATATAATTTTTAAGCATAACTTTGATTTCTTGCATTATTATTATATTATTATAAGAATTAGAAGTATATAAGTAGTATAGTCTTATAAGTCTTATACGCTTATAAGTCTTATAAGTAGCATTATTATTTAAAAAAAATCTAGAATCTCTTAACTACTTATATAAATTCTTTGATCAAACAAGAAAAGTTTATTTAGAGACCAATTCCAAACTTTTAAAACGGTCAGAGGTATGTGCATAGTTTTATTATTAATAAAGATACTCCGAATATTTCATACGGAATTGCTCTGGGAACATATAGAGAATAAAAATAATAAACGAAAAAAAAAATTTCTGTAAGTTCACTATCTGTTAAAGAATTCAGTATATTTCAATTTTAGATATAATATACATTTTTATTTAGGAATATATAAATTTAATAAAAAATAATAAGTTCTTTCCTATTATATATACCGGTTACCTGATTATATTTTACATATTTTAAAGAGATGAAAAATTAAATATAACTTTTATAGGCAGGTCCAAGAAAAAGCAGTATTTATACATGAATACATTTATACAATATTTATTGAGAGCAAGAGTTTTTAGAACTTGTATTTTGAGAACGAATTATTTCGTTAGTCAATAATAACAATAATTTCTAATTTAAATATAAATTAAAATTTTAATTATATATAATTTCTTTCGAAAAATTAATCTGAAAAATCTGAGCAGTTCTCAAATGGATCACATTCATCACACTGTTGGGCCAATCTTTGAATATTTCGTATAAGACATCTCAAATCCCAAACTCTTGTACAATGAAGAACTGTAGCCAAGAAGAAAATACTTAAAACATAACATGCGATTTGCCAATAGAAAATGGTTTCTGGAGAGAATTTAGTGGCTGTCACATCGGAACATTTATTACTGCCCTTCTCCAATGACTGAAACAATATAATGAATATAAGTGAATGAAATAGGTGACCTCATAAGTATTATTATATCAGTGACGTATTTAGGAACCAAGGAGGACCGCTTCCTCTCCCCCCCACCCCCAAAAAAAAACAAAGAAGGAAAAAACCAAAAAAAAAAATGAAAATTAAATATATTAAAAAAACCTTAAAAAAAAAAAAAAAAAAAAAAAAAGTGTAATATTTGTATT
>JAAAKE020048335.1:0-26238 GCA_010014785.2 Anisolabis maritima
ACTTTAAATATATTGGTATGGAAAGTATTTTTTATCTAACCTTGTATTTTCGTAAGTAATACATCATGTTATCATTTTATCCTAATAGAAAATAATGTATAATCGTATTAACATCTAAATAAATATGAAGATCTCAGGTCCTGATGATGAGCACGTCATGCTTTTGGAACGTTGACGACATTTATTGGCTGCCTAGCTCAAGTATCTAAATATCTCCATATTAACCTTCTTAGTGAACTAAAAGCGGTGTTTTTTTTTGCTCTGAGCTCTAAAAAAACTTTGTGACCCATTGAGGCACTCAATAAATCTCTGGGTTTCGAGAATTTTGAGAACTAAAAGCGAAATATCCTAAGAGTTCAACAGATTACCCATTCGAGTCCCGGTAGAAAATTACTAAGAGCTCTTACTTAAACTCTCCGTGTCTTAAAATTTTTCTTAAAGATCATAGAACATGAATCAAAATAAAAATTGCAAATATTTTAACATTCGTCAATTTATTTGGCCATTTTTTAAAATTTGTCTGTAGCATATTGCCTAGCGCTAGTGGCGAATGCCACTAAGACTCCAGTACATTAATAAAAAGAAAAATCCCTTTTAACTCAAAGTCTATTTTTGTTAATCTTTTTTTTTTTAAATTATTGACATTTTAAAAAAATGCAAGTTTTTGCAATTTGTTGCAGGTTAAATATTATTCTCTATAATCTGTAAGACTCCAAAATTATAAAAAAAAATATCATGACACAATGTACATAGGTGAACAAAATTTTTTGCCTAATTAAATTAATTTTTCAATTTCAACTACTTTTACTACACTACACTTTGCATGGGATTTTGATATATAAAAATCGCCCTAGCAATATTTATTTATAAAATGTATACCTAGATGTACAATATATATGTTGGAAAAATTTTCTCTAACTAATACTTAAGAAAATACTGTTTCAATTGGGAGCATTTTTCCACAGAATGAGTCGGTTGTGAAATGATCAAGTAGAATAGTATATTTGCCGTGAAATTAATAATATAACTAGAACATATATTTTACTTATTTTTTGTAAATAGTTTAGTTTGAATATCTATCATATTTTAATAAATTTTTGAGTTTTGTCCCGTCAGATTAGTGAAATCGTACTCTGTGCGGCGTTTCGGTTGCCCTTTATGTAAACTTATTCAGATGTATTTTTTGAAATTACTTGAAAAAACCAAAATTATATTTATTTTTTTATTTATTAATAAATAGTTCAATTATTCCAAATGTAAAATTCTTATGATAATATGCATTTGGATTACTTTTAGGTTTCTTGGCATCTCTTCTTGGGAATTATCGCTGCCGCCACCTTCGCTTCCTCCTATGGGCCCAGGTCAACTTTCAAGACCTCATATTATTGATGAGACGCGACGTTTGGCACTTCATTCTCATGATTTATACTCTGCAGTTGCCGATCGCCTCTCTGACCCATCGGTGGCTGGTAATTTGGAAAACGCCATTGAAGCGTTTCGTATTCAATTGAATAAGGAACGAGTGCATTTCAAAACCACCATCGAAGACATTCAACTGAAATTAACTTCGCCTACTTTGGAGGCGGCTGTTATCAATTCAGACCTTACATCTGACAGAGGTAATTAATTTCTATTATTCATATACGGAACTGAGTTTATTTTTTTATTTAAGTAAATTTTTTGGTCTCCAAGAAAGATTTTATTCCTAACGCTACTCCTTATATTTATATCTCGTATTGTATTCTACATATACATATACATTCTTTCACACTTTATACTTCTAATATCACTGACTCTTTCAAAAACGAACACCTGTTGAACTTTCAGTCTTCATGAAATGTTTTTTAAATTATTAAACTTATTATCTAATAATAATTCTACTCTCAGAACTCTTGAAAGGAACAAGTATTGGAGTTTTTATTGACTTTATTTATGCTTAAGCTTAATATTACAAAATATTATTTAAAGAAATCTATATTCAAATTATTTTTGTAATTTTGTCCTTTGAAATAGCATACAATTTTTTTAAAATTCAGAGTCAACTTGGAGGGTGGAAGATGCCCTGGTCAAAGCAAAACGACAACTTGCTGAAGCAGCTCTCTCTTGGAATCAACGTCTTCGTCAAGTTCGCCCTCTCTCCGGGCCCAAAGGATCATCGACATCATCAACCACCCTGGTCAGTTCTTCAAATGAATTGGAAGATATTCCACCGCCAGCCTCTCCTTCTCAACTCAACAATGAAACTATCATTGAAGAGAGTCCAACTCCAATTTTGCCGCCACTTGTTCAGCTACCTCATTTACCAAACGATTTGCCTCTTAATGATAATACAGGTAATTATTTATATTATCATTTTATATTATTTATATTATTATTTTATATTAAATCAAGTTAATTATTTGGAATTGATTTAGTTTGCAGTGGAGGAGAAACACTTCTTAGTCCTGTTGAACCTGATTTCATTGTAGTTCGACAAAATGATGGTATGCTTTTATTTAACTGCTCACAATTATTTTCTCATTAAATAAAACTTATTCATGTCAAGATTCTTGGCAGTGACTTTCATTCTTAACTGCGTCCTATTCTCTTTGCAAAATTCATTACATTTCGGAGATTTTATAATTACCTCTGTTCCTTTGGAAATGTTTTCATCCACTATTTATCGTCTTTATTTTTTCACTTTGAACTTGGACACTTCTTAGTCTTTTCGGCATTTCAGGACAAATAGATTTTAAACAATTTATAATTTAAGATACCATTATCCTGCCATATCTATTTATATCAATTGGTAACCAATTGATTTAAATATATTACATCGAACTCCCTGGAATCTGAACACACAAACCTTGGCTTTTTAAGGTTCAACTTAAACTAAATTAAACTTTGAGTTTGAGTGTGTAAGGACCAGTATTTTCGGGTATAATTAGCTAACTTGTTATAATACATGAACAATTGAAAAATCAATGAAACACTTGCTTGTACTCGATGAACTTTTTCTGCTAAAAACTAAATTTCTTGAAAAAATTAACTAGAAAATTCACAAGATAAAAAATTATTTAATTCTCTTTCTATTATTATTATTATTAAATGATTAATACTTGATTAAAAAAACATTGCAATATCATTATAATTTATTTTATAAATTGTTGGATTTTAGTGATTGATATTGAACACCAACGAGGACCAAATAAAGGAGTTAAAGCTATTCTCTCGCAATTACTTCCTGCTGCTCCAGCAACCTCTTCCTCTTCTTCTTCATTATCTTCTAATCTCCTTCAGGTAAGAAATTTTTTCTAACTATTTTAGTTAATCAATTTAAAGAAACCTTTTTATTAAATTTTTGTTTTTTTTCTAGAGTTGTCCGCCTCAAGAACATCATTTGTCCAATTTAGCAGGAGGTGGTTCTTGTGTTCCTTTAATTGTTTATGAGTCCGAACCAAGTTCTGTGATTGCTTACGCGTTAGCTTGTTCTGAATATCGTGCAGCGATTTCAGCAATCAGCACTAGCAATGTTCCCAATAGTGAATTATCTACCTCCTCAGCAGCACCCAGGTATTATTTAGCTATTTATAATCACTTTAGAGATTAACTCCCAACTAGAGTAATATTCAATATTAATGCAGAGTTTCTGGATTCAGTTCTTGAAAAAAGTGTTCATAGATTGTCTGTTCACTCTCCCCTCCAAAAAAAAAGAAAGGCAAATTGCTGGCCTATACATGAAAACCCTAAAAAAAGAAGAATATTAATAAAATAAATGTATAATTATATTAGAGAAATTTTTCCTTATCTGAATCATGATTCTGGGAATTGATGAGGTCCTGAAAATTATTGTTGTATTATATCAAATATTTGATTTCAGTCCCAGTTATAAACGAAAATCAGCTCCAAGTGAAATTTCTGAGGGCTCCCCACCCCCGACATCAACATCCAGCCGATCTAGTGTCCTCTCTTTTCTCAAAAATAACTCTTCAAAGTAGGTTCTAATTAAATTTAAATTATAATTTGAATTTGTATTTCAAAAATAAAATTTCTTCTATTCTAGTGGAATTTCTTCCAGATTGGAAGGCAATCAAAGCGTCTCGCCAATTCCTGACATAGCAAATTCAGCAACTATAAACTCATCTACGGATTTGAACTTTTCCGAACCTTCAGAAGCTGATACTAATAGGTTGACCAAATCGGGAAGTATAAGCAACAACGTTGGACCACCAAAACCTTTCTCTCCTCATGTCGAGGTAAAACTTAGAAAAAAATCTATTATAATTAGTAAATTGCTGCGATTTTCGCATCGCCTTAAAATATAAATGAATAAAGCATCCATCCATCCCATCCATTACCTTCTTTATACTAATTTCCAACTCTTTCATTTTTATAGATAGATATAGCTCTAATTATTTTAATTTTAACTCTTTTTCTTTCCTTTGTAATCCGGTCCCTTTTTTTCAGGTTCAGTTCTCAGATGCGTCTTGCAATTTCTTCTGTCGTGTCTATTTTGCCGAGCAATTCGCTCAGCTCAGGGCATCAGTTTTACCTCCTGGTGCTGGAGGAGTGAGTGATGAGGCTTTTATTCGTTCCCTTTCTCGATGTATTCATTGGGAAGCTCGAGGGGGCAAATCAGGGTCTACTTTCTGCAAGACGCGTGGTCAGTATCTCACTTTAATTAAATTTAAAAAAAAATACAATAAAATCAACTCATTCGAATTCCTTATTAAGAAAAATAAAAATTTTTATTTTTTCTTTCATTTATTTTCAGACGACCGATTCATTTTAAAAGCAATGACTAGTAAAATGGAACTAGCGCCATTTTTAGAACTTGCGCCTCATTATTTTCAACATGTAGCGAAATGTCGTGCGGCAGGAGCTCCTTCTCTTTTGGGCAAGATGCTCGGTGTCTTTCGGGTCGTTTATCGAAACACAATTACTAACACGGCTCTTAAAGTCAATTTGCTTGTAATGGAGAATCTTTTTTATGGTCGTGAGGTGAGCTAATTAAAAATTAATTTTATTCTGCAAAGCTTTTTAGCATGAACATTTTTAATTGAAAATTGATGGGTTTTTGAAATAAACTCAAAAATTATTTGTCCATATGTTTCTAACAATCTTTTTGAAATTAATGGTATAATTAATAATATTCAATAATTAGGTCACATAAAAAATCTACCAACAAACTTAACAATTGCATCAAAACAACTTACTCTTATTGGGGTTCATACAAGGATTAGGAAAGTAAGGGATCTAATAATTCAAGCTGTTTTCATTCATGGAGATAGACACCTCAAATCCACTTGACCTCTTCGTAGTTATCTATCAGTATCTCTTAAAGTTACTTTATTTCCTTCTCCTGATATTCTATTATTAGCTTTTAATTTTTTTCCCCTTAATTTGCATAGGTCTCCCATAAATTTGATCTGAAAGGTTCAGTGCGTAATCGTTTGGTTAATCCTGAAGCGGATGCCGATGGAGAATTGGTTCTTCTTGATGAGAATCTTCTAAAGAGTAAGTCGTCATCATCATATGAAAGATATTGTTAATTATTGTTATATTATTTGTCTTTTCTAATTACTAGTGTGTTGTGAGACCCCCCTCTATGTCTCGCCACATGGAAAAGCTGTGCTCGCTGCTGCTATTGACGCCGACACCCGCTTTCTTGCATCCCAGGCGGTTATGGACTATTCCCTTCTGGTCGGCTTGGATCAATCGCGAAGGCAACTTGTTGTCGGAATTATTGGTAATTTTATATTTTCGAATTCATAATTATATTAATTTTCAAAATCGAAACTATTTTATTGAAAATAACAATGAAAGTTTCTTTATATAAATACTTTATATTTGTTTTCTAGATTATATACGAACATTTACATGGGATAAGCGACTAGAAACAATGGTGAAATCAACGGGAATTTTGGGAGGCCAAGGAAAATTGCCAACCGTCGTTGATCCCGTTCTTTACCGAGAGCGATTCGCTGCTGCAATGAATCAGTATTTTTTGGCTGTGCCTGATCGTTGGACTGGTCTCTCGAAACCATTGGAAACTTCCATTTGCATAACCAGTGATCCTGTTTAAACCAAAGTTTTTCTTTAAAAAAAAATGTTATATATAGATTATTAAGTTTTATTGTTGTGCCTCATATATATGTTTTTAAATTAAGATATTACACATTGTACAAATTTTAAATTTAGAGTTCTATTTTATTAATTTTTTTTTAATAATATGCCATCGCAAAAGAAAAAAATTTATTTAAAATATATTTAAAAAATTAAGAATTTATACTAAAAATTTTTTATATCTCTGCCCATTCCTTCTTTGAATATTTTTTAAAATGCTCTAAAGATAGAACTTCTTTTTAAGCTTATTATTCTTGTGATCTTCTAGGTTCTACATAAAAAATGATAGATACCATTTGTGAAAATGGAGGAACACATTATTTAGCCAAAAATGCCAAGTTTTGTCATTTAAATGTAAATAATTATCAACCGAACGCCTTTTGCATTCCTTTGTACTCCTGACATTTTGCGAATCATCTATTAAATTCAATCTTAAAAAGATAATAAAATTAGAATATAATGTTAAGTCTTCGAAAGTCAATTCTAATTTCCATCAAATCACTCATGTATATTGCTAAAATTTTTAAAGAAAAGTTTTTTTTTTCTTTGTGTCTGTTTACCAATGGTCATCCCGCAAAATATAGCGTTTTCATTTATAAAAAAGTTATTTAGGCGAAGAATAAAGATACTACTCACATTACTAAATTAACCCAAATTTATAACAATGTTCCTATATTACAGAGGCTTCATAGCATTTTATATCAAACTTCTATCAAATAAAATATAAATAAACTTTATTTTTAAATTCGTTATCAAAAGTTACTCCGTATAGGAAAAAAGAATTGTAACGGAGAGGGAAGATTTTGGCGCGATTTATTTCCTGTATGAGATTGTCTATCTAATAATTTTAATATAGATATATTATAAAATTTATGATTGAAATTTAATTTTTTGGTTTGTGGAATTCCATCTGTATTCCTTTTGCACAAAAAATAGTTGGTTATAGTAATAATAAACATTCGAATCAATATATTGAAATCTAAAAGAAAATGAACCAAAATTTTAAAAATAAATTAATATAAATTTATTACTAAATTTTTATTTGTTTTAGTTTTAAAATTAGAAAATAGTCTAATAATTTCTTTAATGTGTCAGAAGACCTTCATTCGAATAAAGCGGCCATCAAGGAAAATTGCCAACCTTTATTGAGTAAAAAAATTTATTTCACTAAGTAAATTTTTTATTTAATATAACTATTTAATAAAATACCAATAACTATTTTATAGTTTTCTCTATTTAAATTAAAGAAAAAATAATTAATTAGACAGCTCTTTTGTTAATGTTAAAATCTTGATCCATAAAATTAATATTATAGTTGGCACCGTCAATTTGATAATCAGCTGATCTTCAAAAGTTTTAAATGATTTCATTAACCTACAAAAAGAAATGTTTGACACTTTAAGAGATAAATTACATTCCGTTCAGGAAGGACTCTCAGCGAGGTATTGATATAATTATTTATAATTTATAAATACTCTGATTTCTTTTTTCTTTTCAGTTTCCGAGGATTTTCCTCACATCAGGATCCCTCTGCAACTTCCTCTTCATCCTCATCTGCTACAAGAACATCTCCTCCTCTCAGAAAGATTAAAGCCGTTAATTATAATGTCGGAGCCGAATTGTTATATAAATATCAAACGGAATGGAGCGAAATGCATCAACTCACAGAATCCAATGCTCAAGCCGCTCAGGTTATATATATTATATTTATTTCCTATTTTCATTCATATTGACCCATTTTAATTATTAAAATATTTACAAGACACATGTTTATTCTATGAAAATGTATTGTTAAAATTTATAGAAAATCCTAACTAGCCTATTAATTTTTCAAAAAGAATTACTTGTAAAGAAGTCTTAATTATATTTTTAAGGAATTGGATACAATAATAGGAGAAATGCAAATAAGCGTATCTAAACAATTAAATGATGTGAACCAAATCTCTGTCGCCCTCGGTGGAGTTCCCCAAATTCTCAACAATGTTCAATTATTAATGGAACAATTGGGTAAGCCTATTTTTAATTCTTTTCTTTTGTAATTTAAATTTAAATTTACGTGAATGATTTAAATTTTTAAAGGGACAATAGAAGGTTTATTTGATGAAGTAGAAACTTCCTTATTTGCGTTAGAAGATTTGATAGAAATTCAAGATTTACAAGAAAGACAACTCGACCATCGATTCCAATTAGCACTTTATAAAGAGAAAAAATTAAGTGAATTAGAACAAGTTAGAGGTACGTTTACTTTTATTAGTAAGTCTAATATATCTATTTATTATTTTTTCATTTTCGATTTTAATCTGACCCTGCAGAGGTAGAGGTCTCGTCTCATGTATCAAAGATCATATTGGTTCGCTTCTCGTCCTTAGTGATAAAAATTTATTTATATTTATATATTTATAGTAGTTACCAATTAATATAAATAAATAAGCACGAGGATAATATAAATAAATAAGCCTAAGCAGGTCTAAATAGCCTCAGATGCCGAAAAAGACTTTAAAAAAAGAAAGATTTTAATCTAACAGTATAGGAGTAGGTAGACGGTTTTTTTTTTTTTATTTATTCGTGGATGTTGGCCAAAGGCATTTCATGCAATAATACAAGTATATAAAAAAATTAATACAAATCATATAAACAAAATTAATACATAAAAAAGAAAAAATAAATTACAAACATAAACATAAATAAATACATTAAAAAAAAGTTTATACAAATAATACAAAATACATTGATATATATAGGTTTATTCTATACATGTTCTTTAATTCTTTGATAGGAAGGAAGAAATGGCTGAATATTTTATATGAAGGATGGTGGAAGAGAAGTAAACAGCAAAAATATTTTTTTTAATCTTTGATTTTTATATATAAAATTGTCAACGATCTTCCTCAAAATATTTCGGTTGAAATGTTGACAATTTTATATAATATTAATAAAATCAAGATTTAAAAAAAAAATTTGCTGCTTTTCATTTTGTTGCTGCCTTCCATCGCCTTTCATATTTAATTTTTTCTTTTTTTCCCTCAATTTTTGATGAAATGTACTGGGAAAGGGGCATACATGAAAAGTTGAACCTGACAAAAATGGATAATATTTTGTCTTATATTTTCAAAACCTGAAGGTGTCTGACCTAAAGTTATCTTCGAAGTGAGCGGAAATGGGGTCCAACTGCATTGGGAGCATCTGTTTCTTCATTTATTCCAACACTCCAGGGTCGAGCCTTGACCTTTTATTTTAAAAAAATTACCAATTTAATAGAAAAGATAAATATTTTTCTTATTTGCAGCTTCTCTAGCAACTCAACATTCTGATAAATTATTACAATATGAATTAAAACAACAAAAGTTACTTAAAGAGCGGCAAGAAACATTTGGTAAAGCCTTTGAACAAGATCTTGAACAATACAAGCAATCGGGCCGCCTCGATCGAGGAGATCGTGTTACCTCGAGTCCTAATCGTGGCCCTTCTCTTGAAGAAGTCACTCTTGAGTTGGAGAATAACGACGAACTCGATAATTTTCTCGGTCAGAGCAGTGAATGCTGAAATTTTGTTCTTATCTTAATTAAAAACAAAACAAAGCAATAAAATTGATCTGATCACTGAACAGGCCTTAGCTAAAACATTTTAGCAAAAACATCCATCCCATTGAATAAAGAAATTTTATTATATATCATGTTACTAAATAGCAATGCTAAAAGTTGAAAAACAGCATAATGATTTTCTAAACAAATGTTTTCTCTTTTTTACTCTTGCCAGAAAGATAACATTTATTGAATATTTATAAACATTTAAAACAGGATTTTTTAATTTTATATAATTCACAAATTTTTTGTTCAATTAGAAAATATTATACGTAGGTGCAATGTGAAATGTTTAACTAAAAACTTACATTCTCCCTTGTCCGATATAAGGAAATATTGTCATTAGCCATTCTTAAAATTACATCAAACCAGTGACCTAAGTTGAGGCTGTCGCCCCAGGATCATTGTTTTTTTTTTTTTTTTTTTTTGTGAAGGGTAAGAGGCGGTACTTTTGCCGAAAACTAACATAGATAAAATATTTTCTTTAAGCTATTACATAATATAGGCTCACACATAATAAAATCTATTAATTTTTTTCAAATAAGTCATTTCCATTTTTTAATGAATTAATGACCAACACCTGAGGAATAAATTGTAACTCAATTTTTCATGAATGAATCTAATCTCCTAAATTGATCGAAGAATTTGATTTATATGATGATGAGAAAGTCAGAAATTTCTTTTTATAATATAAACTCACTCAGCCCAAATTCCTTCCCTGAAGAAATTTAAATATTTGATCCATTCATAACCAATGGAGTTTTCGACTATCCCACCTGTCAAAAGCTCATATGTTTTACAAACAAAAAAAATGCATTCATATTATATTGGCTATCAATGAATATATAAATAAGGATGGAGTACCAAAAAAGACAAAAAAAAAACTTAGTTTTGTTTGAAATACTCAGTGGTTTTAAAGTTTAAGATAAAAATAAAGATGATTTTGTGTTTGAATGGGCATAATTCGCCCCCCTTGGTCTCAAACCAGGAATTCCGCTTTCTCGGCGGACATGCTACCTTTAGGCAAAGCGCATATTGAGACATAAATTGTGCGCATGAGTAGACACGCTTTTTAATTACCTACCTTTCTAGCGTCGTCTTACCTATTTTCTCTGACATATTAATTTCCATTGATTATCAATGGTGTCTTGCCTCGCAATATGTGCCTAGCCTTTCACCATAACTCACGTTCCAATAAACAAACTATGTGGCGCAATATATAAGAGTGAAAGTATAGTTTCACTCCGTAAAGAAACAACTAATGTTTGCAATGCTATCTAGTAAGACTGATTGGAATTAATATCGCACGATCGCCGCGAAAGTGAAAAATCCTGAATCGAGTCCAGAGGTTCCCAATCAAATGCAAAATCCCAAATTTTTTTTTAAATTTGCCTTAATTGAATGATATTTATTTATAAAATCTCTAAACATTTATCCCACAAAAAGTTCCCATGAATTATGAAGTTTTTTCAATATTAAACATTCTTTCTTCAGTTTAATCAATTTATTTTTTAAAAAGATTTTAAATATAACCTCTATAGAAATTTTTTTATTTTCAAGACTAGGCGCTTTTTTGAATTAATCAAAGTGAGTTTGGAAACGTTTGGTCTTAAATAGAACTTTTTCTACTGTTGGATCACGTGATTTGGTTAAGGTTTTGTTTAAACGCAAACAAACCGTTGCCTTGTTTTTATTCGTTCTGAGACTAAAAGTTTCCTTTTCCCCCCAGCTGAAGACCGATGGGTACAAGTACCAGGGTCATCAAGAATAATACTATATATAGAAAGGAAAATCTTATAGGCCTGTTATAATATTGTTTACAACGTCACAGCTGTGAATCAGAATTAACATTAAAAATTGATTGAAATTACCTATTCTTATCTTTCATTCACCCTTTATGCTAATTTTATTTTGAAATACCTTAAAGCGCCAGAAAAAAAGCTTCCTTCGAATTTTTTAAAGAAAATATAAATATATTTTGAACATTAATTAAATTAACTAGCTGCGCAGCTCTCCCTTGGCGGACTTCTCACCTAAGCAAGAGAAAAATTAATTCAAATAAAATATGGGAAATTTGATAATATTATTATCTATTAAAAAATAATAAATACCTCAAGAAATATTAGTTAAAAAAATTATTATAATGCTATAGAATATAGAAAACGTTGGCACTTTGTCAAACTAAAACAAATGTGGGTAGACAAAAATATTTGAAAAATACTACAAAAACTTTATATAAAATACCCCTTAAAATTGGAATATCGTGTAGGTCATTAACGAAATATATTACAAGTTTAAAAATACATGATTCTACTTTAGGTAGTTTGACCTGGCTGGTTTCTATTAGTTTTTATTTAATATATTAAGACAAGAATAATTCATATTAGAAGTTAATTAAATTTCATGTGCTTATTTTCCCTACAAAAATCGAAGTTTTGCGCTTTTTTTACCCATTGTCTTTTTATTTATCTCCAATAAGAGCTCAAAGTTTTTATTGAAGAAATGTAAAAGAAAATCAGATTACCAGTCTATTTAATTTTTATCTGAAAGTAAACAAATACTTTCTCTGTTTATTTGCTTTTTCTTGTATCTAGGGTAATAAGAGCCTAGAAATCAAGAACTTTAATTTGAGACTATTCCCAATTCAATCTTTCACGAGTGAAAATAGTTGGTTTGTGGGGTGGCTTAATACATTAACGTCCCCTACGTGGCTGTGATCCAGAAACTAACACAAAAAAGCGAAAATTTGTCTCTGGTCAAGATCGAACTTTGGATTAAATAAATTCTGTGAACAAGTTCGATTTTGGTCAACATGAAAACGCCTATTTTGAAAAAGAATGGAAAATGATCATGCATTTAGTGAATCATGATAATTACTGATCTAAATTTATCATATTATTTAAATATTGATTTATGCAATTTATTTTCAAAATCCTTTTTCCCAATATAAAAATTTTCTTTTGAATTTTTAATGTCAATTTGTTAAAACTGATGATTTTTCACTGTGTCGTATTATAAATATTAATATTTTAAAATATGAATATTGTTATTTAATAAGAAAATATTTAAACTTAAATTATGAATAATTTACCTTTGAAAAAATGTATATTATTATGTATTTTCAGCTAATAATATTTGTTATATATATATGCATATTAAATCATTAAAATGGTTTTTTAAATGTGGTCTTTTTTATTTTTTGGCATTTAAACCATTCAGATATTAATTACCTTTCTAAAAGATCGAAATTTTTCCTACTTCAAATTTTATATACTCAAATACCTCTGGAAATATTCCTTCGGCTCGGAGGGGTTAGAAAAACCATCGGTTCAGACTGTCCTGTATTTCGGAAATACAATAACTTATCGCCGTCATATTTCTTCTTTTTTTTTTTAGTTTTTATGAGTAAATTTTGATAGTTGAATGTAAATATTAACAAGAAGGTATTTTAGCATATTCTTGTTTGAGAGGGGGGGGGTGAATTAATTTTTTTTTAGAGTTAGCTCTCTTTTTGCAAGTGATCCTTAAAGTGATCCCTGACCTTGGTGGTGGAGAAGTATAGGTTGCCTCACGTACCAAACGGGGTTGGTTCACTTCCGCTCATTAGCGACAAAAATTTATTTATATTAAATTGGTTACCAATTAATATAAATATATAAGGACGGAATATAAATGACCTCAGATGCTGAAAAAGACAAAAAAAAAGTGATGCTTATAAAATTTTCTATTTAAACTTGTTATTTTTCACTTTTTTTCATTGTTTTTATTGAAATTAGTTTTAAATATATTTTTTTTTGGGGGGGGGAGTGGACAACCTCCCTGGATAGGCCACTGGTTGTGGCGCGCTTGACATAGCAAACAAATGAATGTGGCCCGAGAGAAAAAAGATTGAGTAACGAAATGCTTGATAATAAATTTTCAATGTCTAAATCCCTATACAGATCAAAAATACCCATGCTATTTAATTTAATTAAATTTTAATCTTATTAATATAAAATAATAGTCAGCTCATATAAAGATGGCCTATTATAATTCAATTTAAAATTGCCCCTCCTGGTTCCCCCTCCACTTGTTCTCGCTTCTCCCTCTCTGACGCTCGTCTATATTTGCAGCGTTGCCACATCGTCTCATCTTACATTTCATTGATTTTTTTTTCAAATTGTAATTATTATAATACATTTTAAAATTGATTTATAAATTTATTACTTAATATTTAAATTGATATTAATAAAATTTTGATTTATTAAAAAAAAAAGATTTTCTATATAATTTGTAGGCTGACATCTGTCAAAAGGTCAAATTCATCATTTATATTTAAACTTTTTTTTTTTTAGACAAGTAAATTAATCTTTACTAAAATAAAATAAATATAATTATAGTGAATGTATGAGAACCAACAAAAATTTAAATAATTTTAACAAATAAAAATATAATAATAAAAAAATGGAAGATGACACCTGTCAAATTCATGGATTGGAATATAATGCAAGTATAAGTATTTATTTTATTTTTGGATTTTGATTATTGATTTCTTAGATTCAATTGTTATTTTGTTTTCTTCATTATAAAAAAATCCAAAATTAATTAATTTTTCATGAAGAAGAATAGTTTCTCTTGAATATAAAAGTATTCAATCCCCTCAACCTAAATATCAATTAAAATTTTTCTTAGCCTCCTAACTTAATCAAACACAAAGATTCAGTTTCATATTCCACAAAATTTAAGAGAAAGGAGCAGCAAACAGCTAAATAGAACAATCTCTCTATAAATGAAACTTATGTCCCGTTTCATCTGAAGACACTTGTAACTTTTACCTTTAGTTGAAGTATAGTTTAAACCTTAAGAATGTTAGGGCTTTTATTGTAAGACCATCATCAATTTACCATAGGACTCTTGTTACTCATACTCTAAAGTTGAGTGACTCCACAATAAAGCCGAAAAGTTTCATTCAAATAGAGGCAGATACTTCCCTTACCATTACATACAATTAAATTAATACAATCTTCTTAAACATCATGTCTAAATATAAATATCGGGTGAAGTCCCTTGAATTTTGATATTATTTCATCTTTTTTCTGTTTAAAATGATATATATATATTAAAATAATGTATTATATAATTTACAGAGTTTTATTTTGCAAGATATCTATTTTTCATCAATATTATATAAAAAATTAATTTTTAAATAATTTCAGGCAAGAGCTCTCGCTCCTCAATTGGGAGATTCCGAATTTGTTCGTTTTCTTGTCGGCACACAATCACTTAAAATCTCAGATAATCAGGTGCAATTAGTGGAGGTCAACGAGGAATCGCATTCCCTTGTGATGCGTTATTATGACCATGGCAGAGGAGAGATTTGGAACCTATGCGCCTCACCCACTGATTCTAATCAGTTCTCATCTGTTTATAATACGTTAACAGGTAACAGATTATATTGCTTGATCATATTTGAAAAAATTATAATGTTATATAGGCTATTATTATAACTCTTAAACTCCCACCACTGAAACATTTCAACTTTTTAGAAATTATCCAGAGTCGGAATGAATATTTTAAGATTGAAATACAAGTAATAGTTTTAATTATAGACCTAATAGATAATACTCATCAAATATATTTTCATATGAAATTCAAAATAAATTTTATTGTACGTTCCTACTAGATACTCACCCCAGAAATTGTGTTATATATAGGTACTAGGTGTGTAGTCCACCTTCGCCTTCCTGGACCTTCCTTAGGTATCTATGTTTCCCAAATTGAATACTTTCACATCATTTTAGGGTTCTTCTTAAAGCTAGAGCTGTAATTATTTCAATTATTTAAAAGAGAATTGAAATTTATAAATATTGTTAAATTTTTTTAGTTTTAGACACTTTAATAAATTTCTCTATAAATAAAACCAGGCCTAAAATCATCACCATAGGAAAATTCTCTAAAAATTGAAAAAAAATCCATGAAAATCGGAAGTAGTTTCAGATCATGCATAATGAAAAATTAAAATAATTAAATCTCACTAATCATTATTCTATACCTATATTCTATAGTATTTAATGAATATATTTTATTTATTCTATTTTTGTCTTTTATAGGCATAGAGAGGAGAAGAAAAAAATATATGTACATCTATATTATTAATCGTTCATTTTTTTAAGGTGATAATAGTTGTACAATGAAATCATCAATCTGGAAATTTCCCGAAATTGATGATGAATCCCAAATCAACCATACGACACAAAATTTGCGTTTAATGACTGACCTCGATACTGAGCCACATGGATCTGAGATTAAAACTACAGTTTTTCATCCAACTGATGCAACCAAAGCAATTACAGTAATTGATAATAAATTTCTTCAATGGGATCTAGGCTTAGACAAAGGTAGGGTAAGTATTTTATTTATTATAATATTCTAATGAATTTTAAATAATTAATTAATTTTTTTAACTTAGCTCACATCAGTTGGCGTTCTTGAAGCTAAGGGACAACCCAGATTAACAACTGGCAAATGGAATCCATTTCAAAATTGCACTCAATTTGTAACTACAAACGAGAGCCATGTGAAATGCTGGGATCTTCGGGCAAATTCCAAAATTGTTTGGGGCATTGAAGGCGCGCATTGCCATGTGGTTAGGTATGATCATTTACCAATAAAACTCTTCGAAACAATTTCTAACAAAAGAGAAGCTTCATTTTGAAAATTATTTTATCCTCTTTGATCTATTTTATTTAAATTCATATTTAAACTTTATTTCCGAAGCCGACGTGGAGGAAGGGAGTTGAGCAAAGTACTTCCTAAATTCTCCAATTAAATTAAAAGAACATTTTAATAAATCTTAAAAAAATAAAATTTTCGAGACTCTGAGGTGGACAATTGCCCCTTCCTCCCTCTCAAATAATGCCATTAAATGGAAAAATTGAAGTATTTTTCTTTAGATTTATCCCAAAAAGACTTCTTGAAACTAATAAAAAAAAATAAACCGTTTTTAGAGAGTTGAACAATTTTAAAAATAAATATTCCTATAAAAAATAATAACAAATGTTTTATAATTTTATTTCAGGGATCTTGACTTTAATCCTAATAAACAATATTATTTGGCTACTTGTGGTGACGATGGACTTACAAAATTCTGGGATAGTCGCAATGTAACTGAGCCTCTCGTTGTCTTATCTGATCACTCACATTGGTATTTATTTATTATATTTGAAATTTTTTTTCTCTTTTTCTATTATTTTATTTCTTCCGTAGGGTTTGGACAGTCCGTTATAATCCAGTACATGATCAACTGGTGCTCACATCCAGTTCTGATTCACGAGTGATTCTTACTTGTGTAGCTTCAATTTCATCAGAGCCATTCCAACAAACGTTTGATGAGGAGAACGACCTTAACACAAGCCCGAAAGAACGGTCAGTTGCCAAAATTCAATTTTCAGAATTATTCAGCAATATTCTAAGATACGTCATCACTCTCCCCTTATGTTCTTCCTGGTTGCATGTGACTACTAGTCATTATAGGTCCATCCGACCTTGTCAAAATTGTCATAAAAAGCCCTCCCGGATGGAAAGCTAGTCCCTCCCTTTTTTTAATGTTGGTTGGGCCCCCCCCCCCCCCCCCCCCCCCCCGAAATCACTCTTTCAAAGCCTTGATATTTTTATTAAAAACTTGTATATAGCTCAGTTGGAGATAACATTTCCCATAATTCTGCTCCTCATTCCTATTCCTATTTTGGAATCTTTCACTTTAGAAAGACAAAATAGAAGCAAATGCATTAAAATACAATAAAATTTTTAGGAATATATATAAATTAATCTAAACTAAAAAAAAAAAACAAACTCTTCTTGCTTCACATTTAATCTGGTCTGGTTAGATAACAAGTTAATGGTTAACATATAGGGCTGCCAATTCAAACGTGAGAGGATAGAAACTTTAAGAATTTATTATTGTCTATTCTTCTTTTGAGAATATTGCCAATAATAAATTAACACTCTCAGGGCAGGGTCGGTTCTAGCTCTAGAGAGGCCAGCCTTTTTTTCTCTAGGGCGACATACATTTATTGTTTAGAGGTCTGCAAGTAGGGAAGACTCCCCTTCCCCACAAATTGTTAATGTAAATCGTGTTAGTTTTTTACTCTGGTATAATTTATTTTATGGTCAAAAATAAATACAAATATCTTTCATTTGTAGCTAATGTCATTGGAATCTAGGGTTGCCAGATTTCTCAAATTTGGTCTCGTGGGACAAAAAAAAATTTTCACAAAATTAACGATTTTGACATATTTGACATTTAATCTCAACTTATTTTGGCTTTTTAATAATGTACATAATAAAAAAAACAACAAAAACAATCGAGTTTTTTATTTATACAAAAAATTACCTACACCTAACGGTAGACAGAGAAAAAACTATATATGTACATTATATACGAAAAAATCTAATGGCCTTCTTTCTTTAAGGGATCAGGTGCATGCCAGAAATCCATCTCTTTTCAGCATGCGGTCGTACTTCAGACAAACAAAGAGTGTAAGAGTTTTTACTCCCTAACTATAAATCCTTTCATCAAAGCATCCTCAACTAACCAGTCATAGACCCAGATACTCCCCCCCCCTCCCATTAATGAATTACATAAATCTAAATTAACTAAATTAATTAATTCAATTAAAAAGTCGAAGTAGATTAAAATAATTCTAAATTGCACCATTTGAAATCGCCCCAAATTTCAGAGAGTGACCGACCAAATTTCATTGGCCACCCAAGGTCACATAGGTCATATGATAGAAAAGGGTTCGCAAATTATAAAGTGATAGTGAAATTAGAAAATATATTGAAAATGCAGAAATCAGGAATTTGAAATGCAACTGCAACGAGATTTGCTCTTTGTAAGCAATTGAAGACAAATTTATTTTTTTATATTTACAATATTTACAACGGTGTAAGTTTAGTATAATTTTCATTCCAACTCTCCCTCCTCATTCCCAGTATATAATATGATTAGTGATGTCCCTTCTTCCCCCCTTTAATGTGAGTGAAGAATATCAAAACGTTGAAGGAGAAGAAAATAAAAGAATCGGTGATAGTAATTTGTTCTTTTTAATCTGCCCCTCAATGCTGACATTTCGGTTTTGATTAAGATCATCCTCAAAGCTGTAGTGCTATTGGTCCGATCAGAATTTCCAGTATTACAGATATTACGATAGTCAATGTTATACGTATATAAAATCCATCATTCCTCCAAAAGCGACTTATCTTCCCTACATCCCCATTTCGTTAATTTGCGACTAGTAGAACGAGTCAATTATAGTCTTCCTTTATTTACTTGAATAACCTCCCTGCTACTACCTTCTCTAAAACTTACAATCTCATTTCAAATATTTCAAATCGAACTTCAACAAGCACCTCTTACTCCTGGTCTTCCTGGTTTCATGTGACCTCAGGACCGTTAGACCTTATGCTTCCATATTCAAAAAAATAATTGGTTTTTTGAGGATATTTATTTTTAAGTCTTAGTGCCCTTGTTAATTCGCGCTCCCTTAGAAGGAAGTCGTGCCCATAGTTTGAGAAATGCTGATTAGAGAGAGGTTTATTAAAAATTCAGGAAAAAGGTTATGAAATCTCAAAAAAGTCATGTGATCTCAGTTTGGATGTTTAGGAAATTTCATATTCCTGGTTTTAAGCTGAGTTATATTATTATTTTATTTAACTAATTCAATGAAGTTAGTTAAATGATTAGTTTCATCTAATACTCTTTCCACTTCTCTACTAAATGAATCTAATGATTTAACTAATTCAATGAATGGATTAAATAAAAAAAAAATTAATTTAAATTTACCAATATAGGAGATGGATCCATTATTACAACCAAGGAGAAGAAAAGAGCCTGCAGTGTCAAAAGAGGCAATAGGAACGACATCTTGAATCTGCCAATGTTGCGTCATGGCATGCCAGACTCCAATTTTGCCAATCGGTGAGAGAGCAACAAGTTGACTGCCGATAAAAAATAAATACTCGACACGGACGTTTAGATTAAAGGTACCTACAAAAAAGAAATAAAAAAAGAAGAAGAATATAAATATTTAATTTAAAAGAATGGGATATACCTATGTCAGTTCGAGTGCCGTCTTCGCTGACGCCCCAGAGTCGGATTTGGCTGGCATAAGAGATGGCAACCATTTTAGAAGAAGTCTCCCCAGTAGCAGCTGCCCCTGCACCAGCAGCTCCAGCAGCCCCACTACCCTGGCCGATCTTGGCATTTACAGCCAGTCTTTCGATACAGTTCTCGATATAGGGACTCGTGAATGCGTGTTGCCAGCCACTTGAGTCTTTCAGTCTAACAAATAGAAAAAAATATTTCCACTCTTAATAATTTGAGTCTTTAGAGCAGGCCTCGGCAACCTATGACCCGCGGGTCACAGAGTGATCCATTTCATAATTTCAAGTAACTCACTTCAGTTCCGAAAATAAAGTATAATATATAAAAAATGAAAATACCACTGACCCGAAATGTCTTCTTAATACACACATTTTGGCAGCCAAAAAAGGTTGCCAACCCTTGCTTTTCTTCAAGATCTAAGAGTCAGTGGTTCTAAATACCAATTAATAGAATTTAAATGCATATGAACGGATAACGGATATCAATTAAAATTTGATATCGTTTTATTCGATTGTAATATTTCTAGAAAATTATAAGAGAAGACTAGCTAGTAGCTACTAATAAGCATAGTCTTTTTTGCAATATAATTTGTTGAAAGATACATATCATCCGTGGCGTGAAAAGAATGGTCCTCCGTCTGTCATTGGCGTTCCGCCATCTCCAAGGTTACATTTAAAATATGTTAAAAGTACTTAAGTAATTCATTCATTTTTCTTTTAAAATTAATGAATAGATACAAATTAAGGGGGCCTTTATTGAAAGTGTCCACTCCCACCATTGGATACACCACACCATTTAATTTATTATTTCATTCATTCAAATCTTGCTGACGTTTCGGCCTAGATTTAGGCTATCATCTTTATTTGTGTAATAAATATAATATCTATCTAAATAATTTTTGCATCTTTTCTCCTGAATAAAGAAATCTCACAGCCACATCATCTAAGTATTGTAATTTGAAATATGTGTCATTTAAAGAAATTTCACATTAGTGGCAAATCGGATTTTAGATCATATGAAATTACTCTTTGCTTGCGGCCCAGTGATGTATTGTGCCCCCGTTAACTGTGCCCTTGGTTTTTGAAGAATCTTGAGTTAGAGCACTCTCTCTCCAAGCCTGTGGCGTCAGGAGGGGATCTAGGGATGGTGAGTTCTCGATCTATCGGTACATTGGTGCCTGTTACTGAAGGGGGGATTATTTTCCACATTACTCGAGTAGGTCATCAAACGAAAAAATAACATTTTAAGAAGTATAAGCATCAAAAAAATTTTAATTTACAATTTATGAGCTTACCTGTAACATGCAACAAAATGTGCATATGCGACAGCAATCCAATTATGATGTGCTTTAACGATTTGAACCCTCAAAGGGTCTGTCCAATCTGTCCCTTGATGTTGTCCAAAAACAAGACCCACATCGTTACGAATGAGTTTATTCAAATCAGCGGAAGAGTTGCGTGAATGGCGTAAATCAAGAGAGGCAGCTCGGGAATGACCAACAACACTCCCATTGCGTGTTGCTGTGATAGATCGAATATCACTTGAACTTCGTGAGGAAGAAGTGCTTGAAGTGCGCAAATCTAACGAGGAATTTCGGGAATGGGTTGTAGCAGCTGCAGCAGCAGACAACGGCCCTCGAGAGGAAGCTGACGATGATGATGATGATGAGGACGAGGATGAAGAGGAGGCTACACCATGAATTGACGAATGAGCAACGGGCAGAGCATGCGTGCTCGGATGATGAGCGTGTTGCTGGACTGATGATGATGATTCGAGAGGGACTCGAATGATCGACCCCGGACGGTGTGTTTGGATGGTTTCCGAAGCATATGGTGGATTTGATGTCGACGGCATTTGAACAGGAATGCCTAAAAATTAACAAATATAAGAAACTCCTCTATCTCTAAAATTATTTTAAATAAATACTCACAAGGAGGTGTGAGATAGCCATAGAAGAGAACATCCCCGCAAGAGGATTGACTTAAATCCTCACAGAGCATAAGTCTTTTAACCAACGGAGCAATTCCATAATATTCAGCCTCATGACGGATTGCTTTGATATCCACACTGAGATCAATATCTCTGGTACGCAAATAGTTTAAAATTGTAGCAAATATCTTTGGATCGCGGTCAATAAATATTGCACCCATTTCATCTTTTAAACTTGATATACGCCCACTTAAAAGGGCAGTAAAGAAAGAATCAGGAACCCACATTAAAGTGTGACGAGAAGTGGAAAATCTGAAACAACATAAAAATATATTTTATATTTTCAAAAAAATATTCTGCATTTATTGAATTTTTTTAAATTTGAAACTATCCCATGCGGTAATATACATTTTGTATTAGTACATTTAGTAATTTCCTAGGAATTTTAAATTTAATCGAGGGAATAATTGAATCGTACATATCGCAAAAAAAAGATGAAATAGAGAATATTTAGGAATATAAGAGTAATAGTTAAGAATGTTAATAATGAAAAAAACAAAGAAAAATTCCCCCTCCACCCTTCTTTAAATTGTTTTTTTTTTAGTTTTAGTCTTATGATTGTACCCTTTAAAATACAAATATAATACATAAGTTAATTTATTTTGAATTAACAATACGTATATATAAAAGATAATAAAACAATAGCATCTGAAAGTATACTATATTAAAATATTATTTTTAAAACAAAATTCTGTTCTGGACTGACTATTGTTTCATTTGAATTTTGGATAATTCTATTATAATATGTTGAGTCTTGGAATCTAGGAAGTATTTCTTTTAATAACGTTTCTCTTTAATACATTAATAGAGTGAATATTCAACTATTAAATGAAAGAGAAGCGAAATATATGGAATTAAATTGTTGGTTTTTTATTATTTAATTTTCCATTATATCACAACAATCACTCATCATCAATCATTAATAAAGATTACTCTATCAAGTATTAATGTAGAATTTAGAAAGGAGAATCCACGGATCTAACTCATCAATTTAAAAAGAAATATAAACTTTCTTTCTTTCTTTAAATTCCTTTTAACTTATAATAAAAAATATATATAATATAATGATCATTCGAATAATTAAATTAAGCCAAGTAATATTCTATAGATTTGGTTTTGATTGTTATGATTGTTGATTGTCTTAAGATTGAATTTCTTTCTAATTAACTTGAAATAATATTCTTTAGTTTTTTAATGGAGGACTCTAATTTGTTTAAGAATAATATAAAATAAATAAAATAAATTTTATTTAAATATATTTTAAAAAGAAAGATTACTTTAATGACTATCAAAAAGAACAAGTCGATTTATAGTTTTTAGGTTTTTTATTTATTTTTTTGGAATGATATAAAATTAGTGGAAATTTATATAAAATAATACAGATAAAATGAAAGAAAATACCTGGTTCCACCAACATTCAGATGAACGATGTCACCCGTTGAATTGTGATTTGAATTATTATGTGTTAAAGACATTTTTATATTATTTTTATTACAATTAGAATTAGAATATAAAATTTCATAAATTTTATATGATTTAAAATAAAATAAGTTTGACAGAGATCAAAAAAAGAAACATGTCAACATCTTTCACTCAAAATTATTTAATATTAGATTGATGCCAATATAAACATATGAAAAAGACTAATAGATTAAATAAACATCAATATGTGATTTCTATTTGATAAAGGATAAATAATTAAGAACTTTAATATAAAAATTCCAAATATATATATTTAGTTTAATATTTTAAATTTATTTTTATAAAATTGGCAATGAAATGTCATAATTCAATTCAAAACATGCTATTTGCACGTTAGAAAATTTTTAAAATATCTAATAAATTTATCTTAGTTATTAATAACATGAACAATTTATTGAAATAATAATTGTACATATCTTAAATTTTTAGTAAGTATTTATTAATGGTGAATAGTAGTCTAACATTAAAAATATATGATGAAATTTATGACGTAACAATTTTTGGCTATATTTTTGAAAAATTCATTAACACCGTGGTGGCATCCCAAATTTCCATTACAGAAGGAGTTCTAAAAAGGCAAGTAATCTTTAGGAACAGCTTTCCAATTTGAAAATGGAAACACATAATTTAAGGGATCAAAAAGAATTGAACTTTAATAAAAACACATTTATTTGGTAAAATATTTCTCTTTAAAAGTATGATGCTTTTTGATTCATGTGTGCTTCAGCTGTGTATGGTTCTTTAGCCACATTTCAAATGAATCGCTGCACTCCCAAAGATCCATCGGAAGACTTCAAATTTATTACTAGAACTCTAAGGCAATTTCTTTTGTCAGAATAAATTCTGTTTATTAGAGAAAACACTTTACAGTGATGCAATTCTATTCTAATCATGAGTAATTTCCAACAGAATAAATTTTCCATTCAGATTGAGGGTGATTATACGGGGTAGGAAATTTCAAATATTTTCAGTGAGAACAATAAATTAAATTATTTTCGGATAATTCAACAACCCGTTCACTAAGTGTTGATAATTTTAAGAATCGGTGCCGATCTGTAGGGTGCCACCACCACTGCTTAACATTTTTTTCAATAGCATCTTTTCTTGTTAAGGATAAAAGATGAAATCACACTTTTTGCTCAAATTCCAAATCTTTTTTTCTTTTTCCTGAAAATCTCCATTATCAGAGCCTCTTTAGGAATGTAGTTAACAAAAAGAACATGTAAATTTTATCCGTTTTAAATTTTTTTCAGATTAAACAAAAAATGTTACGAAGTCTTTTAAGATTACCTTTAGGACGATTATTTCCAAGAGTATACAAAAATATAAATGAGAATCGTTTAATTTTGAGAATTAACATTTCAAATCAAATCAGATACCTGCATTTAAGTAAACGAAGAAGAAACGAGCAAAAAGAACAGCAAACCATTGGCCAAGTCACTCCTAAACTATTCTTGAAATATCTATGTAAAAAATGTCAAACGCACAATGCTCATTTCATCTCAAAACAGGCATACACCAAAGGAGTTGTGATTGTCAAATGCAAACAATGTGAAAATCTGCATTTGATTGCTGACAATTTGAATTGGTTCCCTGATTTAGAAGGGAAGAAAAATATAGAAGAAATTCTAGCAGCTAAAGGAGAAACTGTTTCAAAAGATAGTTTAGAGTTGAATGAAATTTTGGAAAAAATAGAAACGAATAAAGATGGAAAATAAATGTAGTTATTTGTTCGTTCTTTTTAAATTAAATTTTTTTTTTACAAATT
This sequence comes from Anisolabis maritima, assembly GCA_010014785.2. NCBI lineage: Eukaryota > Metazoa > Arthropoda > Insecta > Dermaptera > Anisolabididae > Anisolabis > Anisolabis maritima. Next base: position 25,070 of record JAAAKE020048335.1, read on the forward strand.
TCTTTCTTTTATTTCATAACAATAAAATTTGAAGATCCCTGTATAATAGATAGAGATTGGCTACTTGCTGATGTTATATAATAAAATTATTTTGTGTAAATATACATATACAGGTCTATCTATAATTCCTTTTTCAGCCGGTAGAGTGACCCCCCTTCGGAGCTGAACAGAAAGAGGAGCGCGAACACTTGAAAGAAATACAAAAAATTATTATTGCAACTAAAATAAGAAAAGATACAAAAAAAGATTTAGTGTGGTAGTAAGGTGTAAAAAAAGATCTGGGGACGCACTGAATATTATGCGGTTTCAAATTAGAGTGAATTAAAATTTAAAATGAAATATCTAATTTTTTTAATAATTTTTTCGTAAGCATGAAATCATGAGTTTTCATATCAGTGAGTCGACTCCCGTCCTAAGCCAAAATTTTAACAAAAACAGGGGAAAAAAAAAGAATTCTGGTTATTTGATTTGTTCTATTAGTCTAGTGTTTTTCTATCTATGGATGGGCATCTCTATTTTAAGGGCAAGAAGTGTTCAAAAGGAAAGTTCATTGGATTTGGGATGCAAAAAACAAGGGTTCGACTCTAACAATACAGAGAGATCCTAAGTGGGGAAATAGCCCTAAAAAATGGCTGCATAAAATTATAGGAAAAAAGAAAACAATTTTGTTGAGAAAAAAAATGTCATATTTCTCCCTTTAGGGAATCCACATTAAAAAAAGGTTGAGAAACATATGAGTTCTGTTAAGGCTGGCGCTTGCTTGTTTGACGATCCTGTCTTCTTATGCAACTTTAGCTAAAAATAAAATTTTATAAATAAATCTCTTAAAAATGTAACCTATCGAGATGCTGTTTAATTGATCTCTTTTTTCAAGTTTCTTGCCCATTTGAAAAATGTCCTTGTGAACGTAGGAATATTCAACTATTGCGCTTTGTTAAAGTCCTCGACCTAGAATTCATTTTGGAAGTCACCACTTTTCCTTTGCAATCCACCTTTTTCCCTCGTTCCCCGAAGGGCATTTGAGAACGGTGGTTCTAAATCAGTGTTTCCCAACCTTTTTTGTGCCATGCCCCACCTAAAATTCTTATGCCTCCCCTATGTAACATATACATAATTTTTAATATTAAAAAATTGAATTGTTCACTTAAGAAACTTAAATGATAGGTTTT
>JAAAKE020048446.1:0-26231 GCA_010014785.2 Anisolabis maritima
ATAGATATTGATGAATAAATAAATATTTTTCGAGAAAAATAAAAAGTCACCTTATTTTTTGAACAGACCTCGTATGTCTTAATTGTGATGCCCTCTTTATTTAAGAAAAACAATAAAAGATTCGCCTTAATCATTGAGTGATTTTCTTTGATCGACTTTTCTTTGCGCTCCTATTTTCTGTCATTTGGTAAGAGCACTCAAAAATTTACAATTAAGTGCAAATAAACATTCAATGTTTCTTTTTCAATGGGAATAATTAGATGTTTTTAAGTTTCCTGAATTTAAAAATAAAATTAATAAAATTTGAAAAAAAAAAATGAAAAAACCTAATTTTGACGGATATGGAGAGATGTTAAAGAAAAACTATTGTTTCTTGAATTTATAATTTAGAAAAAAAAAAAAAATATAGGGTTTGCGCCGAAAACTAACAGACTGACAAAGCAGGGGGGAGGGGGGGGAGAGAAGTGTTGCAAAAATATTTTTCAAATCTGAGTGTGTGTATGGGTGTATGAACCAAATATTTAAAAATTTAAAAAAATGAAATTTTAGCGAATATGATAGCAAAGCTTTGAATAAAATGAGCTAGAAGAAAGTTTGTTTTGCGAAAAGTAAAATCTCTTTGCCTGAAAGTGCATAAAGTCATTGCCAGATGTTAATGCATCAGAATGCGCTAGGGCCATCCCCGGACACGGGCAAGCTCGTAGGACCGTGAACGGACTCAAGGACAGGTTTTGATAGCGTTAAAAAAACTAGTGAGGTATTGAGATCAAATCAAACAGATACGGGCGTTGGGGAAGCTAATGAAATCAGGAAATCAGACAAGCCTAAAAAATAAAAAAAAAAATTATTTCAAATTTTAAAAATACCTGTTTTTTTTTTTTTTTGGGCACCTAAGGTCATAAAGAAAAACAAACAAAAAAATTTTTGGAAAAATTAGAATCGGTCGCAATTTCACAAGGAAAAATAATGACACGAAAAATTTTTTCCCCTAAACCTCTATGATGCCCCCTTCCCCCTCGAGCGAAAATTTATCTTGATAAGTTCATGTTCCATTCATTAATTTTTCTTTTCTATATTAGTTTTTCTTTGTGAGAAATATTCAAATTAGTGTAACAAATTAAGGAGAAAGTTGATCGTAAAAAATAAAAAATTGACGGGCTTAATCGGGCAGAAGTTCTAAAAAAAAGTATGGGTATGGGTGGATACGGACCAAAAAATTTCTACCATGCATGGCTATACAATGCGCTCAAGCGAATTGTTTATTATACGATTATTAAACAATCGGGGCTGATGAAGATCAAAAAATGCATGCAAAAAGTCTCAAAATGAAATCCATTTTCCTTCCGAGAGAGTGAAATTTTTATTTTGGATTTTATTCCATATTTAATTCAAGAGTTGGCAGTTTGATATTTTAATCAAAAAGTTTTAATCGCATTTTCTGATCCACCAGTGGAACAATGTACTCTAGAGTAGCCACTTTTTTTTATCTTCGTTTTTCTCTTTGTCCTCGTCATAATTTATGCATTGATAAAATTTCTATTAAACTAGACCATCTCACCCGCATATATTAATCTAATAACCATTAGAAATTTATGTTCTATTTTTTATTTATTCTCCTTCTACACCCCCACCACCCTCCTTCCTCTCTCTCCTTAATGTAATGAAACCAGTGAGGCATATTTCCTTCATTTCGAGGAAATAGTCATCTGACACTGTCAGATTTATTATTGAAAAATTATAATTTTCTAATTAATCTAAATTAAGTAAGTCGCAAGACTTTTCTATAATACCTAAAAATAACTTAAGGTGATATTTTATTTGAAGTTCAAAATAGAAAAATGAAAATTTAAATTATCCATAATAAAAAAAAGATATAAAAAATTTAAAAAGTTGTTGAAAATAATGAATAGAATAATTTGTATATTTTGCTAAAAAGAAGAGAACATGATGATTCATGTTTAAAATTCAAACTAAGTACCACTTCGCCTGGAGCGATTGATTGTTACTGATGTTGCCTCTGATCTTTGATTAAAAGCTTATACTCGTATATAAAATTTGATTTCAATTTCTGTCTACACAGACAGGAGTGGGCAAAAATCACTTTTTTTTTTAGATTCAGTGGAAAAAAATGCGATTACAACCCTTCGGGAAATTAAAGAAACGAGTTTTTTTTTCTTTGTCTGCCAAGGCCATATCACCAAATACATTATTATTAGAATACATTATAAAGAATCGTGTTGTGAAAAAAGAAATTTCACTTTTTTGTTGCTATTTATTGTTTCTTTATATATTACAGATAAAGTGAATCCTTTTTAAGTATTGTGGGGGAGGGGGGGATTTGAATTGAAGGCCGAAATGGACGAATGACTTGTTGGAAGGCTCAATTGAAATTTGTTACAGAGAGAGAACCATTAGAAGTTGCGTTTTGCGTAACGCCAGCAAAATCCGGATATAATGCAAATAGGCTACGAGTAAAGGAAGTCAATTCGATTGAAAAATCAAAACGTATTTATTTACTTGTTTTTTAATGTTTATATTGTAATCATGTAAAATAGAATGATTTCACCGGAAATGCACAAATTATGGTTTCGAAAAATTAAAAAAAAAAAATCGATTTATTGTCAAAAAATTAGAAAATATTTATTGAGTGAGAAACAAAAAAAATTTCTTTTATTATGAAACACTGCTTTTTGAAATGAAAAAATCATAAATGTTCATTAAAGATTTGAAGTACATTAGGCCGTGATCCAACGCTATCGTAGTGCAAGGAAGGATTCCTTCTTTACCCCAAGTTTTTTTTAATTACTCTCTACTAGCTGCATGACCAGACCAAGATTGCCTTAGCCTTCAGGACCTTAATTTAATAGGCAAAATCAATCTCTGTAATATTTAGTGTTTGTTCCGTATCTTCTTCTAAACAAATAAACAAGAAATAATTTGACCCTGCCCCATGGTGCAGAGGTAGAGAGGTCTTGCCTCACGTAACAAGGGTCAGGGTTCGCTTCTCATCCTGAGCGACAAAAATTTATTTATATTATAATGGTCACCAATTAATATAAATAAATAAGGACAGACTCTAAATGGCCTCCGATGCCGAAGAATTAAAAAAAATAAATAAATAAATAAGAAATAATTTGGCGTAGATTTCAATTTAGCTTCTATAAAAAAATGTTAGGGGTATTTTTATCTTCAAAATTATCTAATTTATTAAGTGTACAGCCAATTTACTCAAAATTGTCAGAATGTTTTGAGAAAAAACTAAAAAAGTTCAACAGAGAAATCGGCCCCAAAATTTTTGCCAACAATGGACTTCCTTGAAAGAAATTTGACATCGTTGGACTTTTTTTTTTTTTTGAGGAAAAATAGACCTTAATTTGTCAAATGTACTATGATTTTCTCAATTTGAGGAGACCTGAGGCGAGGACGAAGATTCCTCCTTGGCAATGCCCCTAGCGCCTCCCTGTTTTTTAAATGATGAGAATTAATTAGTTCATTCCTGAATATTTCTAATAAAAGCATCAAATGTTAAGCCACACTGTTTAACGTTAATTTTTGTCTACTGATTGTGAACTATGTTTAATTTTTCACCTTAAAACTTTAAATCAATTGAATGGAAAAAGTACTATTCAACCTTGAATTATATAATTTAAGATAGATATTCAGGGCATTGTTTAAATCTTCTTTAAATATGAAAGGAGAAATTGAGATTAATTAAAGAAATGCTTCGTTCGTGATCAGTGATAAAATCCTCATATGATTAATATCTTTCTAGGATGAAATGTTTCCATTACCTTGAGAATGGCTATAGCGATTTCTCCACCCGCATCTATCTCTCTCTTAAAACTCACTCATTTACTTACTCACTCAGTCAATTTGTTTCCCCATCCGTCTTTCTCAAAGGTTAATTCTTTTTTATTTTATTTTTTTTTTTTTCATTTTGTTAAATTATGAGTGTGAGAGAACAATTGGATTATTTATTATTTTTCTTTTTTGTATGTATGATCATTTATCACGTTTTGCATTCATTGTGTGAGAACCTTGTTAAATTTTTAAACAACTTTTTAAAGTAAATGATAAAAAAAAAGTTTAAAATAAAATAATGGAAAATCACACTAATATTTCAATATCACAATATAAAATTAAAATTTTATTTTTCTGCCATCCACAGTCCTCCCGCCTTCTCCCTTCCACACAAAAACGAAAAAATAAGAATTAGAGAAGCGATCGCCAATCCTTTGGAATTCACGGACTCAAAAAAACTCAAAACTCTCGCGGACCACTAAACACAACTCTCAATATAGGACATTATATAAAGTTTTATAATAATTATCCTTATACTTTTATTTACTTAATTAGAAGTAATAAATGAGTATTTATATTATATAACTAAAGAGGTGTTTTACACCTACATGTATACATTAAAAGTTTATATCTATAACCATACATTAAAATGAAAGAACACAGGCCACTAAAATTTTCTCACAGGTCCTTTTGAATCGCTGTGTATATAAGGAAAAATAAATGTTGGAATTTTAATATAGAAAGGAAAAAATGTTTCACCTAACCTTTAGAAATAATTATGAAAATAAAATATTAAACTCATAATGAAAGGAGATTATAAAAGCATGGTAATTAGTAAAAATAATTTTACATAATCACTTAGGAAAGGAGGTCTCTCTTATCTAAATAAGGATTTAAAATTGTTATAATTACATGTATGATATATTTATTTTTTTAATGTTAATATATAAAGAAAAAAAAATTCTTTTCTTAATAGAATTTTTTTATTATTTCCGTTTGAGAAGAAATTTGAATCGCTTTAAAGTTTTTTTTTTTTTTTTCATAAAAAAAAAGGAAATAAGCTTGACTGGATTCATAAGGGCGATACAATGAAAAATGAACCCACATTGGCACTTGAACGAGATATTATTCTTTTAGATGCGGGTGGAGGAGATCAATTTCTTTCTTTTGTACTATGATCCATTGCATAAATAAATAACGCACAAGACCAAATGAATTTCTATAAATATTTGTTATTTCTTTCAAAAAAGGTCAAATGTATTTGTGACACTTGAAAACATACATATTAAGAACGATCAAAATTGGATTTCCTCAAGCTCGTGTTAGATTAATTATAGGGTAAGTGGTTTGCTTGCCATCCTGAGCGATCAAATTTACTTCAATTAACAACTGCTATCTTAAAAAAATTTATTGTTGAGATTTATATGGCCTCAATGTCAAAAGACTAAATAAATAATGTTTTCGTTTAAACTATTTGTATTAGAATAACGTTTCGGCCACTCATTTTGGGGCTTTCTTAAGGTACACGTTTCTATATAAAATACCAGCATTTTTAACTATCTAGCGTAGTTAAACAATGAAAATAAAAAAAAAAAGAAAAAAAAAACTAAGTTAAAATATATTTCAAAAATATTAATTATATTCATCGGCGGATAAAAAATTTTGGAAACAAAACTCTAGCCCTCCTTTTTTGAGACAATCTAAAAAAAATTTATTAAAATTTTTAGGAAATTTTTAGCATATTTAACAAATTAACATTTTAACATTTAGCAAATAGCACGAGATTTCGAAATATCCCATTTTATTTTTATCTAATGCAAGTGAAACCTAAGAAACTAATTCGAAAACGGCCCAGAGAAACAAACTAGATAATATTTCTTTTGTTTAGGCCTTTGGGCAGAGCCAGCTAAGCCAGCCTTAGCGCTTTGTGAATTTTTTTCAATAAAAAACTTTTTTTTGGAAACAAAATTTTAAATCATTTAAAAGTAAAAACTAGTTTTCAGGCTCGCCCCCTTCCCCTCCCTCCCCTGAAGGAGATTATAAATATTCATACGTAAGAAGAGACGGATCTTTTGCAATGTCAAGCTTCAAGGAGCTGGTTTAACAGGACCATTTGAGTGTATTTTTTAAAAAAATATATGAGGGGTTGAGCCGAAACAGGAAATTCACTAAAAACACCTTAGAAAGAATACCTAGAAGACAATGGAAGAAGGAGCAGGCAGTCAGGTGAGAAGCCATTAAAACTCCCAAGTTTGAGGCGTTTCGACTTTAATTTCATAATGCCATCAGGACATTTAAAGAGTATGACTATTTAGAGAGCATATATTATAGTCAAACTCTCTGGACTGATGATGGCATGAAATTAAAGTCGAAACGCATCAAACTTACCACCTTACTACTTCACAATAGCATGAAGAGATAAAGAGATTCATTTAGGCTAAAAGTGGACAATTCAAGTTATTTTAAAAGAAATTCTATGAATATTGTTTCTATTATTTATTTATTTATTTGTTTGTTTTCTGTTAAAATAAATACAACTTTCATTTAACCTCGATTTTGTCCAAACTCATTACAATTGCAAAGCAATGTTTTCTTTAAATTATCCGGATAAAAATAAATATCAAGCAATATACTCTTCAAATATATAAAATGAAATGTTATTTTCATTAATATATTCACTTAAGTTCCTTTATTGTTATATTTATTTATTTATTCATTCAACGTCCTTCGATGGCGCGGAGGTCATCGTGGGTATAAATTTTGCAAATTTTTTTAAAGATTAAAAATATTGAAGGTTATCTTTTTAAAGTAATTCAATGTAATAAAGGAAAGAGAGAATTGAATCTACAGTTGTTTATTGCAGCACGCTTTCTTCTTTCTAACCATCGAGAAAAAGTTTAGACATGCGAGTCCGAAAAACATAATTTTGCTATAAATGAGTGATTTTTCCTTGTTGCAATTATGAACCAATTCACAAGAAACTTCTCAGAATCTTTCCTTTTTTTTTAGGCTATTCACTATTATATATTAAATAATAATAAGATAATTATATTACGTATTATTATCATTACTTTTAATTTTATAAATGACGGAAATACTAATATTTAAATAATTTAATAATTAGTCTTACTTCTTATTTCCTTATCAATGAAGGAATTTAAAAAAAATGAATTTTGTATTTGAAAAGATGATCACTGTTAAAAAATTAAACAAGTTTTCGATTTTATAAGCTAATTGATTTATATCAGTTTAGATTGGGATCGAACCTATGATCCCACATGATGACAAGTCTTTCGTCACTATCTGGAAGATTTCATTATTTCCCCTATTTCAAAAAAAAAAAAAAAAAAAAAAGTTATTTTTGAAAAGGATATTTTCTCCCTTTTTATTTTGCATTTGTAATCTTTTTTAATAATAATAAGAAAGTGTGAGATGATTTGGAAGAAAAACTATTGAAAGAAGAACAAAACAACTTATAATTGTTTTATCAATATTAACGATGTGATAAAGGTCGGAAATTAAGGCCGAAATGTTTATTCTGATAAAATAAAATTTATCTTTTCTTGGTGACTACCTGAACAAGCTATAAACTAATTTTCATTCATGTTTGAAAAAAAAAAATTAATTCTTAGAAAATGCGCAAACAGATCGTGACGGCTTAATAACTAGTGAGGTTTATTGAAATACAAAGGTATTTTTGATATATAAAGATTGTAACTATTTGGAAATTCCTGGACCAAATGTGCTAAGGGTTCCTTTTCAGAATTTTAAGCCTGAGCAAACAAAAAGGAAGGCAAGCCACTTCTTCGAATTCGCCTTTTCAAATGAAGGGAAAAGGAAAAGGAAACAGTTGGGCCAAATAAATGAATGCAATGACGCCAAATTCTCTAGACTCGACAAATATGGTGAAATGATACTTTCATTTCCCCTACAATTAATGATTTTTCTCTCGTTTATTTAAATTTAGTTTTTATAAAAAAAATTATAAAAATAAAATATTTTTCTGTTTACATGTTTTTTTTTTTTTTTTTTCTAGAATAAAAAAGGGGCTGATATATAAATTTTGACAGGATGGAAGGAGATAGCCAGTCCTCTCTCTCTCTCTTTGAAAGCAGGAATCATCAATAGGGGAACTTGATGATTCATAGTAACGTAAACTTAATTCATCCGGCTAGAAATTGGACCTTTGAAAAAAAAAAATTAAGATTGCATATACGAAATGACGCACGGGTAATAAAATACGAAGACTTTTGTATATATTCAATTCAAAAAAAAAATGGTCAACGACGTTGCCAATTTTTTGTTTAGCAATTTCGGATAGGTGGATGTGAACTGATAATTTCAAAGATTTTAGCCTCTGGGCATATCTGTGTATATATAGCAAATTCAGAAAAATGTCCATATGTCCAATATCGTTGATTCGGTCCTCACAAAATTTTAATAACATAAATGGCCCATTTAGAGAAATATTTCTGACAAAGCGTAGACCATATGAGAGCCGGAAATATCGAATAGCTGGCCATTTTTATTTTATGATCGGCTACCAGGCGAACACAAATAAAATTTAAATATATTACATAAGAAAACACTAGTATATTTTAGTTATAAATTGATAGACCGTTTGAAGGGTGAGAAAAGAAAAAATCAAAAACTAATCAAGATAAAAAAAAAATATTAGTCAAAAAAAAATGAAAACAAAATTATTTTGATATAGTTGTGGCCAACATAAAACCAATAGGCATCTTCTCTCACGTGAGGCTAATAAATATAAAAAAAAAAAAATATGAAACAAAAATTTTTGTAGTTGATAGCAATTTTTGTTACAAATTTTTTCAAAATAGCTTATTTCAAGAATTAGAAAAATCTATTATTATTACAAATTTACAAATTATAACTCAAAACAAATATAAAAAAAAAAATAGAAATAAAAAGTCCATACATGAAAAAAAGGATTAAAAAATACGCGACCAAGGATAAATGACGCATTAGCCATCCCGAGATTCGCCTTAAGATGTTAAGGAAAGCCTGCCTAAATATAGATAATAACTAACATCACTAAGGTGTCATTTCCTTTGACAAAAGACCTGTTTCAAAAGTTCATTAATTAAGATATTTAAAAACAATCAATTATAAACCACAGATAATTAAGGATTTGTTTAACCAAATTTGTTCTATACAATTTAATAATCTAGCAATAATTTAATCGATCATTGTTTTCAACTAAAAATATAGTTGAAAAAAATATTTCAAACAAAAATTTTTAAAATTACTATAATAATAATTAAACAATTACTTTTTTTGTCTGATCAAAGGAAGCGTCAATTGCCCCCCTGAACTCCTCAAATGACGCCACTGATTAATGGTTTGTTAAATTAATGTTTATTTGTTATTCAGAGAAAAAAAGAACCAAATAGATTTTTGTTGTATTTGTGTCATAATTTAAAATCACACAAAGCACGGATTTATTTAAAAAAATAAATGAGAACCAATTATTAATTAAACAAAGAGGAGTTGCCGTGAGGGGCCCGGTAGGTGGTCACTCGTCTAAGGGGAGAGGGGAAGGGAAGTTGAGAGGTAAGTGGTTCTAATCTGTTGACAACAATAAAGGAGTTAGATTTTTTTTTGAAGTCTCTTCGGCATCTTGGGCAATATAGACTATAAAGGAGACATTTATTGGTTATTATGGTACAAATTATTCAGACATTTATCAATTGATATCCAATTGATTTAAATAAATTGGACTGCCTGTGATCGAACTCATATCCCTTGGCTTTTAATGTTATCAATAGTGACAATGTCAATATCTTAACATCCCCGCCATGGAATAAGTTATTAGTTAAATTTAATTGTTCAAAAAATAATTGAATAAGGGAATTGTTTAAAAAAAAAGTCATTGTGATGAATAGAAATATTAATAATTAAATAACGACGTTGGTGAACTCCAATGCAAAGAATAGACTTTTTCTAAGTCTCTTCAGCATCTGAGACCATATAGTCTTTAAACAATCACACTTAGATTATATACAATACATGTAATCCAGGCATATTTATTCACACCAATTGGTAAAAGAATATACTTAGAAAAAATTTAAATATTCTTTGTTGATATAGAAATTTTATCTTTCAGTCAGCGTATGGATATTAATATCCTCCTTAATGTTTGGGGGGTTTCTGCATTAGCTTTAACTTAATTTGGTGCATAATAAATAAAGTGCAAATTGAAAAAATAGCTTATCATAAAAAATGGGAATGCGCAAAGTCGCAACGAACTTGAATCTGCGCAAGGACTGTGCAATTGCTCGGTCCTGGCTCGCAATTACTATCTAAAAGCATGGTTTATTCAATTACTCACTTGTCATGCAACTGATTCAAAATATTTGATAACATTTCAAAATTTCAGCGCCATTTTGGCCATGATGCCAAGAATCAATTTTAAAATTTTTTGTAGTTTTTATACTCTATTTTTTTCTCCAAATCCGAAGTCAAAATTTTGAAATTCGAAAGAAAAAAAAAATGTGAGACACACAGACAGAAAGAATACAATACAACTTTTCAAGTTCGTTGAAAATATTTTCACTAATTGAAAGTCAGTAATGTAGATTTTGAAGGCCAGTCAGTTAATCCTTTTCTCTTGAGTCATTTTAATTTAATTTTTTTTTTTAATATATGCAAGTTGAAGAAATTGCAAACGAATATGAATCATGTGATTTACACATATTTCTTACTAACAATTTGTGAGTTTAAATAAACTGTAATTAATATTTAGTTTCTTAAACCAGGATCGTATTACAAAAATATGATTTTCAAAATCATAATAAAGAAAGGAATTTTAAATTTATTTGTTCAAATATTTGTTTTTACTTGCCAACTAATAAAGCTATTTATTGTAATGGTCCCAAATTGACATTGTGAGAATGAGCAAGGAAGTATTGTTTTAATATATAGCCCTATATGGTTTTTGAAACATGATTTGGCTGTTTTCACAAAGTTTGTCTCTGGTATGTTTAAAAGATTTTCCCACACTTCAATTTGACCAATTAAGTTCAAGCTACAGATTTAGAAGTTTTTATTTATTTTCTTATATCAATTTTTAGTCACTCTCACCAAACCGCGACTCTTAACTGAATTTTCTTAGGATATTTTATTAATGATCCTAATTAATAAAAAATCATAATTTTTTTTAAAAAGAGAGATTAGTATCTAAATAACTTTTTTCTTAAGTGAAAGCAGTCCCTTTTTTTTAGTAACGAGAAATTTTATTAAAATAAATAAATAAATAGTTTAAAAAATCCAATAATACTATTCATTTTAAAATAAATAAATATTAATGGGACTTGAATTTCTTCTCTTTCTGACTAGCTATTTAAAATATTTAAAAAAATTGGAATTCCCAAATTACCAGCAATTTTTTTTCTTTAATTTTCCATTACGCTAATATCTGTATCTTCCGAGGTCTTATTACTCCCGTGGTCGGCTCAAAAAAGTGTGATAGGGTGGAATGAAAAAAATAGATTGTTAGCCAACCGGCAATAATTAGACCAGAAAGATGCAGATTTTACAGTAAGGGAAAATTAAAGAAAAAAATGATGGTAATTTGGGAATTCCAATTGTTTTTTTAATATTTTCAAGTTTCAGAAAATATTATATAAGGATAATATTAATTTTTTTTCCTTAAAAAAATGGAAAATACAATTGCATGGCTTCATTAAAAAAATTCCACTTTTTTACCTGATTTTACGTATTTTTATTTCATTAACCAATAAAAAAAGTTAAAGATACTCACCTAAGGGTTAATTATTATTATTATTTAACGATCATCTTATCATCTGAATTATATAAATAATACAAATCGCTTATTGGTAACCCAATTATCTAACCGTCTTACTCGTCGTAAGTAATTTTATATGCCTAATTTATTTTAGTAGAATTCAAGAAACTCCATCTTCTCAAAGTTTTTTCAGCTCCCACCCAAATCATTTATTGCCGTACCTAGTACCAACAAAATACCCAGGTCAGATATGCTATGCAAGCAAGCTGATTCAAGGAGTATCAGGCGCCTCCAAAGAAAAGGGTAGGTCGGCAAGTCACATCGTGGGAGAGTTGGCTTGCTTCTAAAATAAGATGAGCTAGAATTTTTTAGAAAGAAAAAAATTAGTAAAGGTCTGGATTTTTTTAAAATTTTCTATGGATTTTTTTTATTATTTTCTATAGTCAATGTATGAAACCCTTTTTTCTTTTTGACCTTGTTTTGTAATACAAATTATATTACATTTATTCGTAATTTAGTGTAGGTTAGTATAGGCAGGACTCCGTGCTTCCCGTTCGTTCTGCTGCGCTTTTGCATATTTAATATAATTATATAAAACGGGTTTAATTTGATCATCATATTTTATTAAATCATAATTTAAAAGTAAAAAAATATAGGCTATCTAATTTATTTTATTTTTAGTAAAATAAAAAAAAATCCCCCACTCTTACGCCCGATTTCATAACCCACTTAATTAGTTTTTTTTTTAAATCTTTAGTTGTAATATGGTTTAATCCCCTAGCACACCAAATTTCTAAAGGTTAAAATAAAGTGATTATGAAACGGGGCCTAAGTCAAATAAAGCTTAGCGAAAATTTAACTAGTAATAAAGGAAAGGATAACCTACCCAAAACCCTTAGCGCCAGGCTAAATTGGATTTTATTAATATCCTGGGTCCCTTGAACTCAGAACTTCTGGTTTACCTTCCCCTTTTCCGAAAGCTGTCTTCCCTGACACAGATGACATAAGAAGAAGAAAGATCAATACATTTCTCTTTACAAAAAATCTATTATTAATTCAATTTATATATCACTAATGCGCTACTAGAATCCTTGATATTAAGCCAACCAGGCTACTGCTCAAGTTTGGCTGGATCGCTTCAAGTAACAAAATTGTCCCTTGGAACAGAGTAGAGCTCTCACTTTATGTCACAAGAACCCGAAGTTGCCCGCTTCCTTTCTTGAATGATAAAATTTATTTAAATTATTTGGGCCTCTAATTAATTTAAATAAATAGGGACAGAGACTAAATAGCTTCATATGCCGAAAAATGCTTAAAACAAAATAAGTAACAAAAGTGTGAAAACATGCGGGTGCCCAAATATTCGTTTTTCCCTTTTAATGCGGTAAAAAAAGAAGCAAGGCAGCTGAGAGGAAGGGAAAAACTGGTATATAGAGTAGATAGGCAGCTTAAGAAATAGCTCAGGTCGACAGCAATAGTCTCCAGATTTGAATGTCTATACTACATAATTATTTCTTATTAATAGGAACTCATCTTTTAGATGGCGGTAAACCTAGAAATGCATGTAGGATGGCAAAATTGGCAGTTTAAAATTTGTCTGTATATGTATGCCTTAAATAAAGATGAGATATGTAGCTGTCTGAAGATCAGAAATATGTGAAAGGACATTAGGGTAGCCAATATCGAAATAAAACTCTATATGTGAAACGTTTCTGCTTTAATTAAATAATGCAGTCATCAGTCACTAGAACTGAAATGAGCATCAAATTAAAATATTATTTAATTAAATCCTAAACGATTCACATATTGGGAGTTTTATTCGTTAGAGGCTTCCCTACTGGCTGAGAGATGTTTAGTTTCTAGATTAAATACCCATGAGAGAACATAGGTTCAACTTCAGCTAGAGACTCATTTTTCCATTTACGAGTTGTCTATGAAAAATCATAAGTTAAGGGTAATTTTATAGCTTTATTATATAGAATTTCTCAAATTAAAAATTCTCTTAAATCACTAATTCATTCATTCATTCCCTTAGTTCTCTTCGTAAAGAGAAATTTTAACTCGGATAATTGTACATATAATAACAAAACACACACCGTAAAATTGTTCTTTGGTAAGATTTTTCTTGGCAACATTGAAATAAGGGCCTATGATAAAAAATAAAATCGTGAAACCTATACAATATTATAATCCGAAAATTTGCCATGACAGCTTCTGATTGGATATTGAGTATCGCGTCATGAAGATGTAAATATAGGCTGCGAGAAGTTTGACATTTATTTCTAAAAGAAAGATTAGGTTAACTAGTAAAACAAGGAAAAATATATCGGAGATATACTGGTATTTTATAACTATAATTATTTGAATATTAAGTTCCCGAAAAAAATAATTTCATGCCAACTTTTCAAGTATAAATAGGTACCCTCTTTGGATGTACAAAATGTCAAATATTTTGTTGTTTATAAATAATATATTTTTTTTTTAATATGTAAAACTTAATAATTAAAATTTTTATGTTCAATTTAATTTCAAGTATTGTATGTAAATAACAAGTTTTAAGTTTGAAAAAAAAACTAGGTCCATCTAAAACTATAAAATTGTAAAGGGAAGTAGTATTAAAAAGAAGAAACGAATCCACTCCGGTTACCGTAACGATTTACAAATTTGTTGTTCGATTTCTTATGACACTCACGTGTTTTCCTCTAACAATAATAACGGAGCATTGGTATCACCAATTGTGTTGTAGTGTGTTGCTAACGACTTAGGAGGAGGGGGAGGAGGCTAATATTAGATCTGATGGTCATGTCAGATGGTAAGAGAGAGGGTCTCTATGCTGTTTGGAGGCTGGGAATGGCATGAGAAAGAGAGAGAGAGAGAAAGAGCCAAGGACAACCTGAAGAAGAAAAATGCTAACGCACACGCCGATGGGTGAGAGAGAGACAGAGAGGAAGTTCGTTAAGAATACAAGACACACCAACTGACATTTGCATTCACGGATATTCATTCTTATAAACGATTTTGTCTGATGTGACCATCAAGTCATTTTACAATATATCAATAATCTAAACTATAGGCACTCGGATGTGGAAATGTGAATAGGCTATTAGTGAAAGGATAAAGAATTTGGACACATTCATTATAAATTCTGATAGAACAGGAGGAAATGGAACTTAAGGAAACACTAGAAGTGTGATCTTCATTAAAAAAAAAATCGTATGACCACCACAAAACTCAAACTTTCTTCAAAAAAGTATTAAACAAGGGAGCTCATACTTTGGCCATGTTATTATACAATAAATAAATAAACCGCATGTTAAATGGTTTTTCATTTATATATTTAATGACATGTATAAAATGTTCTATCTTCCTTATTTTCTGGAAGGTAGGCAACCAAAATAATTATATCATTAATGGTTTTTTGATAATTGCTGCAGAGTTCCTACAGAAATGATCACGTATGCTCAGTTGTTTAATTTCTAGGGAGATTTAACAACACCGCATTCGTAAACCGCTCTAGAAAAGCTCTAAAGTAATTAAACCGAAAAATCAATAGTAAATCATTTTGATTGCCTACCTTACAGCTAATAAAAATATCGATAAAGAATGTGTCTTATAGTTTTTTGTCAGGAGTGAACAGAAGTTGATCATATCAGATGGTAGTTTCGGGCTAGGACAACTGCTTCATTGTTATAAGTATAACCAGAACGTCTTTTAACATAACCATATATATTTCAATATTTTTATAATAAAAAAACTTTAAAATATATATATAATCTATTTGGATGTTATTTTATCTCTCTTAGGATATATTACCATATTATTTATCAAAAAATGGAACCATCATATCACATATCATAAAGTGCCAGCTGAAAAGTTATACTTAAAATACCAAAAAATGATCGAATTTAGATCTGCAGTTTAAATTTCATAAAAATTAATTCACCACACTATGCGTGTCAGAGAGGCATGAGGTTTCGTGCTACAAATAGCCCCTTAATTCGAAAAGCTAAAATTGATGTGATAGGACCTACAATACCTCCCTCTCTTTAAGAGATGGTCAGTAAAAATAGCATTTCATTTGGTCCTTATTCAAGTCACGCAAGTTGAAGGAATACTTACTATATAAAATTTATTATTCTTTGGGAGTGAGATATTTCAAAAAGTTTTAGGGAAAGGAAAGAAATGCTTAATCTCGATAGAATTATTAGCTGTATCAGCTGATAATAAAAAAATTTAATAACGGGTAAATATTGTTTTTGATAAATGATTTTGTATTAAATAAAATTACAAGAGAAAGCACGAATCCGAAACCCTTCTTCCCCCCCCCCCCCCTCATGGCCAAGTGGTTAAAGATAGTGTCAATGTCAATATTGATAACCTTAAAAGCCAAGGGGTTCGGATCCCAGGCAGTCCGATGAAAATTTATTTATATCAATTGGTTACCAATTGATGTAAATAGATATGCCTGGATAAGTGTAACGTAATCTTATATATTATATATCGTTTGAGTCTATATGGCCTCAGATGCTGAAAAGACAAAAAAACGAATCGAAGCCTAAAAATCTTTCAAATTCCTTATCTCTTATATTAATAATAATCGGGATTTAATTCCTTTTGTCATTTTCATTTTTTTCGCTTCCCTTTTTCCGTCTTAAAAGTTTAATTTATAGCAATCAATTGTCTTGAGCTTTATTCAGGATTTGAATTTCTTGGAAAAAGAATTGAATTTTTAAATTTTAAATCTTTTCCAAGATCCCTAAAAAGTTATATTCCACCAATTTTCATATTATAATAGAAACTTGATTATTCGGATTGAGAACGGGGTTGCCCGAATAATCATATACAAATAAAGAAAAAATGAAAGACCAAGAAAACTTGAAAAAAAAAAAAACGGCAACTTTATCTAAAAAAGTTGGACTTCTTGCAGCCGAATAATCGAGTTCTACTGTATTTCTAAATTTTGACCAATTGATCAAAAAAAAATTTTTAGTCTGCCGACTATATTGGTGAACAAAATTAAAAATAATTTATCTATTGGCGCTCTCGGAATTCCTTATCCTCCACTCTAAAAATGAGAAGATGCCTATTACATAATCCCTCTCCCCCAATCACAACAAGAAACTTTTTTTTTTTTGTTTTGTTTATAGGAGGGCGGGAAGGCCTCATCCCGACTTTGCAACTTTCTCCGAATAAAAATAAAAAAAAAAAAAAAAAAAAAAAAAATTTTAAAATTAAAAAAAAAAAAAAATATATTTGAACCTTAAACAAAAAAAAAAAAAAAAAAAAAAAAAACTATACTACTGAATAAGAGGCATATTTAGGGGAGTCCCAGGGAGTCGAGTCCCCAAAAAAAAATTTAAAAAAAAAAATTTAAAAATTTAAATAAAATAATAGAAAAATTTACAAAAATAAAAAGTATAAATTGAAGGACCACTTGTAGAAAAAGAAAAAATAATTCTAAACAAAAAAAATTTTATTCCCCCTTCCAAACGAAAATCCTGGTGCGGTTGACTATATAGTGTTAGATCAGAAAATTCGATTCGATGGCTATCAGCGGTCGGTTATCTCTCAATTATTAAGGGATAACCCATCCTGGCTTAGTACCGCTTGGCCTTGCTTAATGGGAGCGGTCTTGGCGGCCGTCATCAGTCACCTAAGCTCTTTTGCCCTAAATAAAAGAGTATTAATTATTTTATAAAAAGTATGCAAATAAGGATTATACACTCGTCACCTGGAGAAAGTCTATATCGAAATTTATTGTTCGTTTCCTCCTCCTCCGGCAATGGAATTCTTTTTTGAAATCTTATTCATAAATAATTGAATTAATTATTCGTAAACACAATTAGTGGAGACATCTCATTTATTTTATTATAAGGTGACAATATGCATTGAGAAGAATTCAATTTAACAATGAAAAAAGTAAGAATAATAAATAAAAAGAATGAATGATAAAAGGACAATAAATATGAATGAAATGAAATTGACTTTTTCTTTTTGTTTAACCAATTTCCTGGATGAAGATCTTATAATTCAATTAACATAACTGTTTATATAAAACCGAAAATTTTTAGAATTAAAAAAAATATAAATATTTTTTTTTTTTTTTGGTGATTTGAAATTGAAAGTAGAAATATTCATTTGTAAGGCACTTAGGGGTTACAATTTGGATGGTGATCAAATGTTACCCGAGCCAAGACTGGCATTCTTTTAGACCCTATATGCGAGCCTTAGAAGGAGAAGATTAATTTGGTTTAATGAATGGCTTTAACTAAGGACAGAAAATTACAAAAAAGTAAAGGATTAAAAATTCAATTATTATTAGATTCTAATAATTCTAATAATATACTAATTTAAATTCTTTTTAAAAAAATGACGTTAATGTTAATTTGTGTGAAAAGAATAATATAGTTAGGTTTTTATTTTTATAAACATCAAGATATTAAATAATAATCCAAAAAATTTTCAAAAAATAATTTTATTTTTAACGACCGATTTCGTCTTATATTTAGCCTCTTCAAGTTTACATACAACAAATTTTTCACATATCATGCTGCATATTTATAAATTTTTATGAAGAATTTTTTTTATAAATGTATTTTCACAAATAAGTAATTCTCTTTCTCAATATTTAATCATGTCATCAAAATCTATTATAAAAAATAAAAAATCTATAAAAATGTTCAGCCTCTTCTAAGTGTAAGCCGGTGGTTAAAAATAAAATTATTTTTTGAAAATTTTTGGATTATTATTTAATATCTTAGTGTTTATACAATAAAAACCAAACTATAAAAATAAATGGCAAAATTTTTTTTATTATTTTAAGATTCATTTGAATATCAAATGAAACAAGGTGCTTCGGAATTGCCCGAGATTTACCGACCTTTTTTTTTTTTTTTTTAAGTCTTCAGCATTTGAGAGATTAAGTTAAAAGCAACAATATTTATTTTGAATAATTTAACAAATAAAATATATATAAAAAATTTTACTAATGAATAGTTATGTTATGTTGTTAATCAGTTTTTGTTCCATCTGTTAACGATCGACCAAAAATCTATCTGTTAACCACCTCTATAATAACTATAACTATTATATTATATTGGACATAACTGCGACCAGTGATCTTTTTGTATCCAAACTTATTGACCATTTCCCTGTTATAACCCCCTCTAAATAGATTTTTTTGTCCAGATATATTTATTTAAATCAATATGGATAAATAAATTTTAATCAATCTGGAGAACGGAACTCACAATTTATTAAGTCTCAACACCTATCCCTCGTGACAATTTTAACCTTCAATTCCAATGTTTAATTTAATATTAATTTAGAAAATAATAAAACATTTTCTAAACATGATTTTTAATGTAATAAAAAAATAAAATTTAATTTATTAAATCAACATAGTATTGGAATTGGATTTCACTTGATGATAGTTTTTCATTCATTCATTCTTTCTCAAGGCTTTCCTTCTAACTGTAAACAGAGAGAGCGACTCGCTCATGTTTTTGACAATTATATAGGCCGATATTTAATTAACAAGTTTAATCAGCGAAGTCATTCCTTAACATGAAAGAATTAACTCCTTTTTCTCTTACTCCTTATGTTTAATTAATGATGTTGATGCTGAGATTTCATTAAAAAATATTATTTTTGAATCATAAATGATGTTTGCTACCTATTAAAATTCACCGAGTCAAATCAGAAGTCAAAGGGTTTTCTAAAATTCTTGACAAAATACTTGCTACAATTTTACGTCCTTTTCAAAAAAAGAATGCGAAATTGGTGTGGCCGCCATAAAATCCAGGTTGTCCAATTACTTTTGAGTGAGAGTATATATATCATTAAAATTAATTAAAATATATTTGTTATTGTTTAAAGTCTATTTGGCCTTAGATGCGAAGAGAAATAAAAATAAAAACAAAGTAAGAAGGAATTAGCTTTGGCTTTTTTTTTTTATATGAAGGTTTTAGGTCAAATCACAAAACAATTTGTCATATCTCTATTTTAAATATATAATAATATGGTACATGTTAAAGATTCGACTTAGAAATGTTTGAGGTCGGTCAGGATCTTTTTGCTGATCAAACAAGGGCGACAGTGGAGCAAACTAGGTAAGACACTGTGACTCGGAAGGAAAAAGTAGGAGAGGTAAAACTAGATTATATTCATTACCATGACGAGAAAAATATTGCTAGGTTAAGATTAAAATGTTTGAAGCTTAAATATGAAGTGTCATAAAAATTCGTTCCGCCGAATTTGCTCAAAATATGATCATACACCTACAGATATACATTATGTTAAAAAATTGTTACAAATTAACTCTTGAAGGTCGGTTTTAAAATCGAGTTAAAATTTTAATTTTTTGAAAAAATAAAGATAAAAAAAGATCATGGAAAATTCCTCAAATGCAAAAATCCATTACTAATATAGCCGTCTGGATATTTCAGAATCTGGGTATTTCGCAACATGCAGAGGAGGACAAAGCTAATGTTGCAATGTCATCTTAAAAGTATAAAAAATAATGCGTTGTTTTTCTTTTATTATTATTATTATTATCCATCATGTAATTATCTGTCTTTAGTTTTACCTCAATAATTAAAAATTTTTCCTGGTTCGCGGTTAAAAATTTTTTGATTTTTTTTAGAATAATTTATTTAATTATAATAATTGCGTTTTTTTTCTAATGCATATATAAAGAATGTCTGTATCGAATAAAGAAAAATGACAAATGCCAAATACCTGAGGAAGATCTCATGGTTCATAAGCATACAAGATGTTAACTTGTCTCAAGACCAGATTATGGATTAAAAGAGTAGAACAAAAATCGAACCCGAATTTACTTGTCAAAATTTGTTAATATTAAAGAGTTGGGTTACAAGGCGAATGATTTTATCAAAACAAAAAACGGAATTTTTCAATCAATGTTTATTATTTTAAATCTGGCCAATTCGGAGGGTCCATGAAATGGTGTAAATTTTGAGAAATGGTAATTGAAATTTACAAGAAATGAAATCTAAACGAAAAATATGAAAACTGAAAGAGTGGCCCTACGGAGAGAATATTTTTTTAAATTCGTCTAATTGATTAGGCCTACCTCTCCCACTTATTTACCCGAGGTGCTTTCGTGCTAGGAAACACATTTTAAGTCAGCCGACCTCTGAGTGTAGCTATCTATCCGCATCTCGAGAGCTATTAAAAACATTTTCCTATCCTTTACTCCTCCTATTTATTTATAGCCAAATAACTTCTGCTATATCTAATGTCTTCCAGTCTCTTTTATCCAACATAATCTATCTAATCTAATCTAATAAGGGATGATGTCCTAGTTTCCTAGGGACGATGAAGCATCAGTGAGAGGGAATACTTCTTTACATCAAAAATTAATAATTTCATTCAAAAATTCCAACCCTTTTTGGAATTAATTCACAAAGTGACACTTGGTCTTATCCTTTATAAAATAAAAAAAAAATTTTTTTATTAAAATTATCAAATTTCCATTTCTTGATAATAATGCGAATCTAATTTATGGAATTTTCATTAAAGAAGATGAAGAAGAAAACGAACAAACTCTCACTTATTTGAGTTTTTTCTTTTCACTAAAAATACAGGTAGGATGTAGGTACAGTCAATTCTTAGAAAGCAAATATTTATTTATAAAGGTAATAAATCGATTTATTATTTTGCAAAAAGAGAAAGGTATTTATTTATATAAAGTATCCTAAAATTAGAATAATCAAATGAAAAATAGACTAGCTATTATGATAGTAACTTGAAAAATTTCATTGACATCTTTTTTTTTATTTACTGATCTAATTACTTGAAATATTTTTCTAATAGCCAAAATATTTCATCATGAGGTGAGACCTCTACCTCTGCTCCAATAAGATTTATTTATGTATGTATGTATGGAATTTTTTTTGAAATAAAATAAATTAATAATTAAAATATTACATATAAGAAAAAATAAAAATCTCCAACAATCTGAGCAATGACAATAAAGTAATATGGAAGACGAAAAAACAAGACTCAAATACTTCAAAACTATTGGCAGATGCCAGTCATAGTCACAAGCCTAAAATTTGAATATAAACTATAAAAAAGAATAATTTGAGTAATTTACAATAATCTATTGAAATGACTAATGATGACTAATAAATCAGATCAGATTTCATCTGCCCGGTCTGTCCAGAAATTGATTCCGCAAGCGTAAACAAACGAACTTTATGAACATATAAATATCCCTGAGCACAACCATTTCATAAACCTTTATTTATTTAAAGCCCTGTTTCTCGTAAAAACCCATTTACCCGTCCGACTACCGCTCAAAAGATAGTATCCAATTTTTTTTTTTTTGGATATGGAAGCCTAAATTCCAAGGGACCTATAATGACCAGGAAGAAGAGGATTTTAAAATGGACTTTTTGTATTTAAAAGATTGGAGATTGTAAGTTTTAGGGAAGTTGTTCCAGCCACTGGACGTCGTGGCGATAAAGAAAGACTGATTTTGACTAGTTGGAAAGGCAAAGTAAATTTCCTCTAGAAAATCAGAAAAATGGTTTTATTTCCAACATCATATATTCGATCCTCACTAAATTTTAATAGAATAAATCCCTGTTTGATGGAAATATTCCTGTTACAAACCTCTAGTACTAATTGGGCTAGAAATATTAATATTAATAAAGCAAAACAAAATGCAACATGCACATATATTAGTTAAGGTGAACAACTATTTTTTGTGCAAGGGGGTACGGATAGAATTCCAATGGGATTGCGGCAAACCAAAAATTAAATTTCAATTATAATGTAGCTATATTATTTAAACTATTTGAAAAGACATGGGCATACAGGGAAGAAATTCGTGCCGAAATGTTCCCCCTCCTTTCTACTTTTGAAAACGAAGTTTTAAGTTTAATTATATTTAAAATCCGAGCAAAATGAAGCCTATGAAATATAGGAACAGAGTTACCTTATGTGAATGGGGGGAGTGTCCCTTCCCTAAGAGCTATTTTTTAATAATTTTAGCAATATACAAGACTGATTTGATTGGAAGTGAGACTAGCATCAACTTTCCAAGACTTAACATTATATTATAATTCTTTCATCTTTTTTATGGTGAATTTAATTTAATATAGTTAACTGGTCATGAGTACAAAGAAATGCAAAGAGTACAGTTTTTTAAAATAAAACTCCCCAAAGGAGTACGATTGGTCACCTTAATATACCAATTTATAGACCTATACAAATTACTATTATTTAGTAAAAGAAAATAAAGAATTTCATCTCTAGAATTTTTCATTTTTCGTTAAAATCAGAATCTGACACTGTCTGTATCAATCAAAAAATTAAAATTATCTAAAAAATTTCTCTTTAAGATAGTGTATTATTTCCATTCAAGTTACTATCTACTCTGCCTGAGTGGTTTCAAAAAAAGTAATTCCAGTTTCTTATAGAGAATATAGATGTCATAATAAAAAAATATATTTTTAGTTAATATATGATTAATAAAATAAATTAATCTAATAATAATTATCATTATCTATACCAGGAAGAAAATTGTGTATATGAATAAATAAAGAATAAATAACTAAATAGATAATATATATGCAGGCTTTCGAAATATTTCTATATATTCGATTTTAATTATTTAAAAAAATTTTATACCGGTATTTTGCAATATTTATTTTTTATTTAATCCATATGTTTCCTATTCATTAAAATAAGATCAATGTAAGTTGCATTTAAATGCAAATTGCATGTTGCAAATCATGTTTATTGCGTAATGTATATATATATATATATATTTGAATTTTTGGTCGGAAACTAGGCTATGTCGCAAGTGTGAATAAATTATGTATAAAAAATGAGAAATATGTTGTTGTTGTTCTACTAATAAGCCTTTTAATTAATAACGTTCTTTTAACAAAATGATTCATCCATAAGTATAATAATGATTATTGCATGATGACTATCTGATACACTCTTTGAAAAAAAAAGAAGATAGACCCGGTAGTTTTTTGTCAATTTGATGTTTTATCTTCTCTTATATAATTTTGAAGGTTTCTTTAATTTTATTTTCAATAATCAGAAAGTTTTATAATTAACATTTGGAGGTCTCGGGGATTATTTAACAGTGCAAAGACCATCTATATTTCATATTTCTAAAGCTGGATGTAGAAAGTTTTTGGATTTGGATAAAAGAGGCAAAAGAGGGGTTCATTCATAAAGGGAGTAAGTAACAACAAAGTTTTCTTTTGAAAGAGTGGACCCCTTTTTTCATTTAAAAAAATATAATAATTTCAATATTAATATCGTAGCGTATATGAGAAAGAGAAAGCTCAAAAATAATTTTTTCTTACAGTTTGTGCAAAGAGTTTTTATTTTTAAATTATTTTTAGTTCCAAATTTTTTTAATTTTGGCATGTTTTCAGCTCTTTCTATATTTTTATTTTAAATTGGTCTTGATTTTTGAAATTTCCTTTGGCTTCACCTCCAGTCGTCCAAAAAATATTACTGATCACTACTATTATATAATTGGTTCTGTCTAAATTCAGAACATAAAATTCCCACTTTTGAAATATATTTGGCGCTGTTTTTCTTATTAAACAATCCACGAGACCACCAATTAATTATACAACTTTCTGATTATTGAAAATAAAATGCACAATAGTTAGTTATAAACGCGACAAAGTTTGATTAGGTTTTTTTTTGGCATCTGAGGCTATTTGGACTCCGTCCATATTTATATTAATTGGTAATCAATATAATATAAATACATTTTTAGTTCTTAGGACGGTAAGCGAACCACTGACCTTTGATAGAGGAGGCGAACACGGTTGATTAGTTATTTAAAATATATAAAATATATGTAAATAAAGTTCAATTTTTATAAAAATATAAAGAGATTATTAAATAAAAATAAATTTTTAAATTAAAATAAATTAAGTTAATTCCAAAGTGAGAAATCATTTTAAAATTTTAAATGTTTAGTTTTATATTCCTTAAATGAATTAATAAATTTTTATCCGAATTGGTAAAGAAATAGTAATTCAAATTTCATCAAAATCCTTGGAGTCGATTTCAAAAAAGAAACACGTGCTCTTATTAAAGTCGATTAATTAATAATAATAATAAGGAAAGAAATATGTTATATAAATAATTAAGAGACTGACTGGCTGGCTAGCTAACTAATATCGAGAGAAAGAACATTCACTGATTTGCCAAGTTGCAATGCAAGTCTATGGAAACTTGAATGAAGCAACAGGTTCTATTTGAAAAGTCTACTATCATTTCCACTTGTTGCTGTTTTCTCTCTCACTCTAATTAATTCATAAAATTCAACAATCTGATACCCAACAATAAGTGAGTAATATAAAAATGGATATTAATACCCAAAAATCAAATTAAAAGTACAAATTTGTGCAAATATGACTGAAAATGCTGATTTATTATATATATTTTATGATTTTATATATATATAATCATAAAAAAATTGGCAAATATATTTTGTCAATAGATATGTTTATAATTAAAAACAAATAAAAAGATTAATTAGCAATAATATAAAATAAGAAAATATCTGATAATAAATATATTAAAATAAATATAGATAAGTTTAATAATATCAATAACAAGATAACTGACATTTATATTTCAAAAAAAAAAAAAATAACTGTCAAATTTTAAATTCAAATATTAGTGTGTATGGGTTTTAATTAAGGAAAGAATATAAAATTATATATTATTAGAATTAAGCAAAGAATATAGGAATAAATATTATTGATTGGCAAAATGTCAAAAGTTGGGTTTTTATTATTGGACATTATCTAAGCAAGCACATGTTGATTTTTTTTATATAAATAAAATGAACTCACCAGATAGAGTAATAAGAGAAGCAGCAGCTGTGTGATAAATGTGGCGTGCATTCTTGCAAGAAATTGTCCTAGATATTGGACGGGAAAGCCGATGAGGACAAAGGACTACGACGACGGGTCATCATCTTCATCACCATCGGGCACATGAGTTCCTTAGAGGTAAAGTTATTAACTTCTCGTGAGATGACATCTTGATTATACACTCATACACAGACACATTAAGACACTAATACACACGTGGTAAGATCACAGAATGAAACAAATGCTAGAGAGAGAAAATGTCAGCTGAGCTAGGCCTTTGCTTGGCTTGTCTCACACTGCATGCACTGCAAGAGAGCAGCTGCCAGCAGCAGCCAAAGCCACTCACTCAGCGACTGAGCGTCGGCCAGCAGGCGCCTCAAGCGTCATCTGATTGGCTGACCTGCGCGCCATCTTTCAAACATTTGTTTACTATTACCGAATTTTTTTTAGTCTTTTTGGTATCTGAGGCCAAATAAACTTTTAAACTATACATGAATATATTTATTACGATACAGGAATATTTTTATGTCAATTGGAATCCAATTGATTTAAAGAAATTTTCATCAGATTGCCTGAGATCCAAATCCATATCCCCTGACTTCTAAGGTATCTTCAATATTGTCAATGTCAATATATTTATCCCTTCGGCGCCCGGGGGGGTTAATTATGGTATTAAATAAAAAATAATTGTTTTTATATTCGGAACCCCTGTTTGACATTCTAGACTTTAAGAATTAAGAGGAAAAGATGAAAAAGGCCAATCTCATATT
>JAAAKE020048557.1:0-26224 GCA_010014785.2 Anisolabis maritima
GCAACCCATAAACGTAAGATATCAGCACCCAGTTTATCCATTACATCTTGAGGACTGACTGTGTTACCGATAGATTTTAACTAGCGGGCGGAAATCTCTCCCAGAGATACAAGCAGGAAAAAATTTTTAATTTCTTATGAGAGAAATTTTTGGAAGAAAAGGAATGTGAAAATGAATATTAAGTCGAGATAGGGACGGAAAGCTCAAGGCAATCGCTCATCTCTCGTCAGCTATGTAAACAAAATAAAAATTCTATTTTTTTCTGTTTCATGTTTTTGAATTGTATTTATTTATTTTGAAGAGCTCTTCAATTATACAATAGCTAATAATAATAATATAATAATATAATAATATTCTGGAAGATAAAGGAGGTAAAGAAATTTTCAAATCAGTTTATACTATATAAATATTTATAAATTATTTCCCAGATTTTATACCTGGAATTCGGAACGTTAGTCCTACTGATGTGTTTGACCTTTAAATACCGGAATATATTATTGGAAATTTGCTATTAAATATCCGAGTATAGTCACTAATCAAAAATTTATCTTTGCAAATATTAATTTTGAAGGATTATATTAATAAAAGCTCTAAATAAAAATATTCTGAAGTATTATAGAATCAAATACTATGAAAATTATTTATATTTTTTCAATGTTTTATATTCCTATTTAAGATCAATAAGAAAGAGAGTAGCCATATTTAGAAGTTATTCGAAGGAAAAAATTATCAATCAATCAAACTTTCTGTGTAGATTAAAATAATTTTCGATTTTTTTAATGGTGAGTTGACAATTTGGCGAAAATTAACAAGGTACGATTGATTTTTGTAGGGAACTTCTGTCTTAATTAATTATAAATAATAACATTATGAGAAAAGATTTAGAAGTGAAAATTAGCAGTTATTCTCGACACAATTCAGAATAGAGTCATATATACCATAGGGTGCATAAATTCGTTCATTTTTGTGGGTGAGTGACCAAATGACAAACTCACTAATAGATTTTTCGGTTAATTGCTTCAGAACTTCTCTAGAGTAGCCAACACATGCGAAGTTGTTAATCTCTAGGGAGCTCTGAAGCAATTTAATGGAAGAATCCATTAATAAGTTGGTCATTTTAAGTGCCTACCTTCCAGCCACCAAATAGAACTAATAATTTATGTGGTATGTTGATTATTTTCGAAGCTCCTTTCAGAAGGATAAAAAATAAGCTTTTATTAGGAGTATAAGCCTTTTGATTTTGAAATATAAATCAAGAAGTTTACTTATTAATCCGGTTTTTATGAATGTTATATTGAGAAAAAATTTTTAATTATTTTACGATAGAATTACCCAGGCATATTTATTTACATCAATTGTAATCCAGTTGATTTAAATAAATTTTCATCGGACTGCCTGGGATCCGAACCTACATCTCTTGACTTTTAAGGTTAATAATACTGACAATGTCAAAATCTTTAACCTCTCTGCTACGGGGAGGGGGGGAATTAAATTAAATGAATTAAATTGGCAGCCCACCCACAAAGATTTTGACATTGCAAGTATTATTAACCTTAAAAGTCAAGAGAGGGGGGTTTGGATCCCAGGAAGTCCGATGAAAATTTATTTAAATCAACTGTATACCAATTGATATAAATAAATCTATCTAGATCGTAAAATAAATGTGTATGGTTTCAAGTCTATATGGCCTCTTCAGAGCTACAAAATTATGAAACAGAGAAGACATGAGAGATTGAATACTTAGCTAGGAGTAATTTACATTATAACGTGAAAAGAAAATAAAATTAAAATTAAAATGTCACTAGCAGATTTTACCTTAATTAATAACCTGAAGTGTTGTCAATGAAAAATCCTCGCAATGTTATTAAATAGCATGTTATTGTATAAACAATTAGAAATGCCATCAGATCAGGACCAAATGCAACGCGAAGCCGCGGTCAAATTAAACTCTTTTCAATTGAAAATTTATATAAAAATTTTTTCTCTTATTTCGTAATTTAATATTTTACTTTCATAATCTTTTTTTTTTACTTTTTCGGCATCTGAGGTCTTCGTCCTTATTTATTTAAATTATTTGGTAGTCAATATAATTTAAATAAATTTTTGTCGCTCAGGACGGGAAGCGAACCACTGACCTTTGATACGAGAAGCTAGACCTCTAGCTCTGCGTCAAGGGACTTTTTTTTATTATTAATTAATTAGGCCCCGAGTGCAATAATAACAATAACCCAACAATATTTGAACAAAAGAATGTCACAACACAAAACGGTTATAAAAAAATCATGAGAGTTGCCCTTCTACTAAAAAAGGGCAAATATTTGACTTTGACTCTGTAAAAATATTGGCCTTCGAGTGCAATGTATTTAAAAGACAGCTTGGTATAGGATTCTGAAAGTAAAATATTAAATTAAGAAATAAGAGAAAAAATTTTCAATTGAAAATAGTATAATTTGACCGCAGCTTCGCATTCCATTGGGTCCTGATCTGATGGCATTGTTTATACAATTATATGCCAATTAATTTGTCACATTTTCATTTTTATTTCATTGTCTTTTCACGATATAATGTAATTACTCCTCTGTACTCATCATATCTTCTCCGTAACCCTGAATATGGTCCCATAAATGACCGGCACGTCGGTTTGAATTGCTATTAAAAAATTGCTATTAAGAAATAATACTTAGCTGCTTTCTGCTCTTTCTTTTTCTATCTAAACTAAATAGAATTAATTTTTTATTTAGAAACGTAAAGAAATTTACCTCTCCCACACACGGAATTTCCGCTCATGGTTTTTTTACTCACCAAAAAGGGCAGTAAAAGTTTAATGTTTTTTTTGAATTGCAAATGATTTCAAATTCTTGTGATCATTAGGTTTTGGTTTTTCCCATTTATTTATTTATTAATCATTGTAACAGAACAATCATCATATTTATATTCCCTATGCATTATACATTTTGAAGCAAACTTATATGAATTATTATAAATTTAATAATTAAAGTAAATATTTTCCTCGTTGCTACAGAGTTCTCAGAGCATTTGAGTAGACAATAAAATGTTTTCTTTGTGCAGTAGAAAAGACAAAAAAGTCAGGAAAAATTACACAAAGAGCAGGACGGAAAGAAGAGTGAAGGGGGATAGGCATATGTGTTATGGAGAATGTAATGTTCCAATTGAGGAGGAAGTCTCTCAGCATTGACTTGATGAAGCTGACTCTTTGATCTAGTCTATAATATAGTAAATGAAAATCCCACTAAACTGCATTCAAAGCCGAAAATTTTCTCTGAGAAAAAAATTTGTTTAATATCTATGACTTCTAAGGAGATGATGATTTATTGATATTGTGGATTCAAGTTTCAAGAATGAGAAATCTTTTATATCTTAGATCTTGTGTTTAACTTAGAAGAAGGAGGGAACCCCTCTCATTTCGAATCTTTCATACGTAAGGACATAATGATGGTTGTATCTGCTCCTCCTCCTCCTCCTCGATTATAAATCCTGGCTATGCTGTACTCGGGGACAGAATGAAGTGATACAGGATGCGTAATAAAACAATTGAAAAGAAACTAATGCGGACATTAGATGACCGACTCTCTCCTCAACTAATATATTTAAACTTCAGACATAAATATCTCATTTTGCTCAGATTTTGTTAATCTAAAGAAAATAGTAATTTATTAGCAATTTTAGCTACCTCTGTGAACTTGTATATTGAAAATAAAGAGATAAAAATTAGATCAATAAAGTACCAAAAAAAAAAAAAATAAATAAAAAGAGCCATTTTTTATGCCAATATGAAGCCAAATTTGATCAAATAAAATAAAATAGAACCTTGATTATACGGAATAATTGTAACGAGGGGTAGGCCGAATAATCAAATAGAAATTTTTAAAAAAATTGAAAAAAAAAATTAAAATTAAAAAATTAAAAAACTGATACCTTCCTTTGACAAGGTTATAAAAAACTGAGCTTCTCGTTGCTGAATAATTGAAAATTTGGATGACTGAGACTCGAGTTTCTACTATATTTTCAAGTAAAGATTAAATATGAAATTTGTAAAAAATTTGATCTTCACTATTCATAGATCGAAAGGCTGACAGCCAAACACTATGAGTCACAATTAATGAAATTACAAAATTTTTACCTTCTCTAGTAGTCTTTGAATCAATAGCAAAAAAGTTTTTTCAAATGAAAATATTCATATAATAATAATAATAATAATAATAATCTACTTCGGCTACACGTTTCCAGGAACTGCTGACTACCCTTGTTGGGAGAGCAGCTGAATAAACAAATCCATAGGAGAATCTAGATGTTTCGGAGCTCTAGGGAAACCTATGGAAGAACTACAAAGGTTCAAAGAAAAACAAATAATAATAATAATAATAATGATTTCGGTATTTTCTTTCTTTTGGAAAGTGATAGGAAAAAGATTATTTAATTAGGAGGTAGAAGATTTGAGATACTAGAGATACCCTTATTAATTAATTTAAAATGAGTGCTTAACCAAAGCTCTTGTTTTTAATACTAACAATAAGGCTGGATGAGAGACCGAAAGGATTGAGATGGAAATGGTTTCTAATTAAAGATCTCAGTCTGTAGGCATGCAGAATTTCTGTGAACTGAACAATTTCAATATTTTAAATTTTATTTTCAAAAATTGATTCTAAAAATCTAAATTGAGAGTGACTAGCGTTTTTCATTTGTTTATATTTGTGCGATATTGGCAATTATAAAAAAAATTTATTCTTTTCAAAAAGATCTCTAAGCCAAAAACGCATCAATAATTAATATTAAATATTAATGCTTCAGTTTCCTGTGGAACACCTATTTACTTTCTTTATTTACGTACATGCAACAAAACATCCACCCATGTGGAGATAAAGGAGATTACGTTCGAATTAAGAGTCTGGCACTCTCCTCCCACTCGAAGAGAGCCAGATCTTGGAAGCATTCAGTCGTGTCCGAGCTTGCTGTTAGTTAACGTCTTGAAATCATGGGAGCACAAGGTAGGAGTCCACTTTGTGTACACGTAATGCCCACCTGAGCTCGAAATTATTAGGCCACGATTGTAATCAGATAACCTTAACCTTATATCATTCAATATTAATTGAATTCTTAGCATACCAGAATTATCCGAGATATCTTAAATAAAATTTAATTAACCTTATTTCTTATTAAGATTAAAATTTAATTAATTTTAATCAAAATTAATTAAGCTTTGGAATTTTTTTATTAAAAATTTGGTAGCAATTTGTAGATAAATTTTTAAATTAATATTGAATATAGCAGATGGTGGTGGTGGTGGAGGGCGGGGGGCAGATACCTGCAACTTATTCAAAAAATTCGCATATTTATCTTTAAAAACTTAATATTTTTTTTAATAGATAAAAGATAAATTAAATATGTATCTTTAAGAATCGGAGGCCTTAGAGGTATAATAGGTTCATTTATATTCATTTATAGTTTTTAAATATCTTCATGAATATAGAAATAGAAAGAACGCCGGAGCGACATGTGCTTCCCTCCCTCAATTCATACTAACAATCAAATATTTTTAGAGCTATAAATTAATTTCAACATTCCCCAGCCCCTGACCGAGAGGTTCAAGATATTGACATTGTCAATATTGATAACCTTCAAAGCCAAATGAAGAGGGTTCTGATCCTATGCAACCCGATGAAAATTTATTTAAATCAATTAGATACCAATTGATATAAATAAATATGTCTGGATAATGGTATGAAAATATAGATACGATTCGTTTAGTCTAAATGACCTAAATGGTAAGTAAATGCCGTAAAGACTTAAAAAAAAAAAAGAAAATTTTAATATTAAAATTTTAAACAAAAAAAAAAGTAATATTTTTAAACGAAAGAAGTTAAGATATTTTTTAGGGGGAGGGGGGAAGGAAGATCTAATTTTATAATTTGAATGAAAGGTTAAAAATACCAACAAAATTTTTTTAAAGCAGCTAGTAATAACTATTTAAAAATCCATTTCTCTTAAAAGAGCCTATTTAAAATTTTTTATATATCAAATAACAAAAAATTTTCATTTAATGAGAAATCATAAAAAATGTTGACTTTATGCAATGACAATTTTTTGCTATAACTGTGTTGATATATTTATATAAATTATAACGTTTTCTTCACTTTTTCTGGGATCTTCTTTGGGAACAATTTTAATACAATCATAAAAAAATAACAATTAAAATGAAAGATCGGTTGAAATGTATTTTTTTACAATCAACAGTTTGTGTATTATATAAAAATAATATAAATATTATAGCAATTGATAAAGTAAGTTAGTCTGCCCCCGAGCAGAGGTAAAGCCCATTCTTCATGATAAAAACTAGTGATCGCCAGCCATTGGAGGTCCATAAGGTCGTACTTGGAGTTTAATATATGCTTGTAGATATATGCACATAGGTGTAAGCGCACAAATGTATATATCACTTCTAATTAATAAATGAAAGTATAATGATCATTATTATAAAAGTATATTGTATAAATTATATTGGTTACAAATTTATTTATTGTTAATAGGCTTCATTTGCAAAAAACAGTTTTTAAAAAAAAAAAATCATTTTTTTGAAAATTTACTAAATATTTAACTTCAGCTTTGAATGAATTTGAATAATAAAAATTAAAATTTATCCTTCGTTTTTAAACGTAAAAAGAGGTCTTTGTTCTAATGTTTTGCTCTAATATGTTTAGAATTACCAAGTCACAAAGTACACTACATGTACCACTCCTCTATTTGCCCCCTTAAAAATTTGATTATCATTAAAGTAAATATTTTTATTAAACAAAAGAAAGTGGGACATTAATTTATGAATTAGGATAATAGGCCTTGAACTTCAAATGAAATATCACTTTGGCTGGGTTGATTGTAACTTTATATTATTATTATAGAAAAATATATATTATTATTTTATATATATATAATATTATTATATATTATTGTAGAAAAATCTTGTGATATTTTTGCCACCTATATTTTTATTAATGAATTATGATAGTGAAAATTTTCAATTAAATTTATTTCCATGAATAGTTTTGAAACCTATCTTTGAAAATTCCTAGCATTACTTATTATTATTAAGCAAGCTGAATTTGAGTCAGCGAAAAAAGTTGGAAAATATTTCTTAGAAAAGGTTGACGAAAAAATGAAAGTCGATCTTTTAACAAAATTTCATTTAAATAGTATAATAATTATAATTATATAATGAGAGATTTTTTTTAATGGACTAAATTTTTAATGTAATTTTCTTTTAATTCATTGATTATTTCTGATAAATCAAATTTTTTTTATGATAATAAATACATATTTTTAAACGAAATTATTTTTTATTTAAAAATTTCTTGTGAAATTATGGTAGGCGATGATGAAACCAATCAATCACTATTCACCATTAATTTAAAGTAAATGGTACACTTGATCGACAAGAGCCTTATTGTCAGAACTAGGTTAAATAACTATTTACATAATCCATTAACATTGACTTTAGGAGCTGTCTTGTTTAAAGATAGAGCTTTGTTTTGGTATTCAGACGGACTAAAAAACATTTAATAGTTTATAACTCAAATATTTCTATATCAACTATTTTTAAAAGAAATAAAGGATTTTAATTTTTCCTCTTGTTAATTGTACCAGTGGCGTAGTTAGTGTTTGACCGTCCCGGGGCTGCTCACGACCCATTTTTTTTAGAGAAAGCCAAATTGTCTACTCCTCGACCCCAGTCCTCCCAGCTACACCATTGAATGATTCACTTGTAAGAGGCAATTATTTGACAATTTTTTATTACACCCATGATTATATATCATTATGTAAAAAAATAGTGTAATATTTGTTTTTGATATGAAAAGGGATTTTTAAATAATTAAGAAGAATTCAGTAATTATTATATTAAGCTATAATTAATTTAATCCTTTAGGTCAGTGATTCCCAGCCTTTTTGGCATCAAGTACCGGTAAATTTTTGGGATAAGGATGCCTAGCGATAACTAAAAATTTTTTGAAAAAACAACGAAATTTTATACATAAAATATTTTTCCTTATTATTTTATTCACTTGTCACGTACCGTTAGCTTGGCACTCAAGTACTAGTACCGATATGCGGACCACAGGAACCGCTAATTAAGATTTACACTTATTTCACCATTTGTCCTTTTAGATGCTCATTGATATGATTAAGTAAATAAATAAATTTATAAATAATGCGTTAACTTCTTAATTATTTCTTAATGACTACTTTCAATTAGAAATACAAATTATTTATATATCATATTTAGTGAAATAATAATCATATTTAAGAATGTTTAAATTTAACTCTGTCAAATCACTTCATTCCTCAAGTAGAAAATCAGTGTAATATCTACCTTCAATTCCAATCCACATTTATACTAAGAATTTTTTTTAAGTCATTTGAGGTCGCTTCATATTTATTTATATAAATTGCTAGCCAATATAATTTAAATAAATTTTATCGCTGAGGACAGGAAGCGAATCACTGCCGGAATTTAATAAAAAATATATTTGGTCCCCCAAGACGGCTCCAAGTATAGAGAGTGTCTCCGTCAAAAAATTTCTAACTTGAATCATTCATTTGCCCCTCCCCCCTACTTCTAATCCAACTGGAAAAACAGATAAAAGACAAAATTTCAAAAATAAAATAAATATTTTTTGGAGATGTTGGTGTGGCGAAGGTAATATTTTTAGAAATTTGTATAAAGCTATATACTTCACATTCAATTAAGTTACCTTGCTTATAAATCAACTAGCAGCGCCACCCACCTGGATGGACTTTTCTTTATATATATTTTTTTTAAATACCATCTTCATTATTTAAAATATATATAAAATTTCCAGTTCAACGAGAAATTTTTTAAGTTTTCGTGACGGGTAGAAGAATTCCTTAAGTAGGACACTTCGTTATTAGTAATTGTTTTTTTTTTTTAATTTCAATTTAACGTCACATTTAGCTTCTGAAGTCATCTTGACTATGTATATACAACGTAAAATAATATTGTATTGATGGCTTCCGGCGACCATTCAACTCTCTTGTTTCTCGGAGATTTCGCAGAACTTGATATCGGTGGCTGTTCCTCTTCACCTAGCCGGCCTCTATTAGTATACATAGAATACATGTTCACTAATGAGTTTCTTATTCTAATATAGCTGAAATTACATCATAATAATATATATATACGCAAATAAAATAGAACGTAACTAAAATAAGTTGTATTAATAGCTAGGAAATCTCATAATTTTTTAATGATATGTTTGTACTACGTTTTTATTTAAAGTTATAAATAAATAATCTAGTTTTGATTAATTCTAGACCATATCAGAACTTCTTTGAATATTTATTATTCCAAAGATGACCTCTAGTGACCAAAACAAAATGATTTAATTAATTAACCTGTCAATAGAAAACAAATAAATCATATAAAAATATAGAGTATAGAGGGCTAAAGAAAACCATACACCGGGAGCCGGATATATAGTCAAGTGGCCTTTAATATAACTTTTCGAGGCCCTTCCTGGGTTGAATTTTAATTTTTGGGACAGAAAAAAATTTATGAAAAATATAATGTTATTTATATATCATAAAGGGGGAGGCCCTTCCCCCCGGCTTAATTGTTAAAAATAGTAATACATATCTTTATATGTCCATATAAATTCCCTCTCTTCATTTTCCAGTAAGATTTTATTTCATCAATAAATAATTTTTTTCCAAAAGCTATATTCATAAGCTATATATCATTCAATATTTGAAACCAGAATGACAGTGAATTTAAAGTCTATTTGGCGGAAGAAAAATATGTTATTTATAAATTATATCTTGAGAGGGGGGGGGGGGAGGTTAATGAATTTTTCGCTATACAAAATTAAAGAACATCAATAAAGAGAAAAAGTTAAAAATTTTTTACCAACTCTAAAGTATAGCGAAAGTATTGCAATTGCGAAAAAATTCGATTGCGAGATTCATAAAGGGATTGGGGTCCCCTGAGTCTAAAAAAATGGTCTATCTGTGTGGGAACAAAATATCTCAAAAACCAAAAAACGCTTGAGGCTCAAATTTAGTATCTAAGCTAGGGACGTATGTCGCCAGCTACTACAAGGTTTTCAATAAAATTGGCCAAAAAAGTACTAGATACTGAGGTACTTTTTTAGCTTTTTTTGATTTTCTCAAAATCGCCTCTATGAAAAATAATTCTTATATAATTCTCAGAAGTGGTGAAATGTTTTGTTTATAGGTATTCATATAATATATAAATAAATAGCCATGTATAAATAGCTATGTATTTATAGAAAAAGAAAGATTTCTCATTTGTTTCATTTTTAAATAAATATTTTTTTACTATAACTGTTTTATTTATATTAAATATTACGTTTCCTTCATTTTTCTGGGACCTTCTTCGGAAACAATTTTAATTCAATCATAAAAAATTTTACAATTGAGATGAAGGTGCGGCTGAAATGTATTTTATACAAATAAATCAAGAGAGTAAAATTTTATTTATTTTTTTTAAGTCTTTTACGGCATCGGAGGCTCCGTCTTTATTTATTTAAATTAATTGGTACCCACTATAATATAAATAAATTTTTGTCGCCCAGGTCGGGAAGCGAATCACTGACCTTTAATACGTCAGGCGAGTCCTCTGCCACTGTACTAATAGTCAGAGCTAAAAATTTATTTAATAAGGAGGTATTTTTAGTTTGTATATCATATTTATAGCATTCACTAAAAAAAGTTTTTTTAAGTATAATGAAAATTTAAAAAAAAAGAATATTCTAATTCACATAGGCTATTTTATTTCCAGAGATGTAGTCAAGGAGGGATGGAGAAGCTCTCCCCTCCCAGGACATATAAAGTAAGCAAAATTCTGAAATTTACTTAAAAAATGGTCAAACAAATTTTAACAATTAGTAAAATTTTGTTGATATTTTTTGAGTAAAATAAAGTAAAATTTTGATGGGCTTCCTCCCCTCCAAAAATAAATATCTTAGTTACTTTTAGCCTCTGACTAATAGGTTCTCTTTAGCAAGCAAATGGACTATAAATAAATATTTTTTAAATAATAATTATCTTAATAATGGCTAATAGAATTTATACTGGTTAAATTGCAAGAAAAATTAAAAAACAATTCTTTCTTACCGAAATTTTGTTAAAATTGTTTACACTTTGGCTTTTGGAAAGACCGGTTCCTCTTTCTTACGTCAGAGGTTCAAGCAAAACAATTTTTAAAAAAAAATGAAAAACAACGAGAAGAATTTAGAAAAAATAGTTTAGTTGCCCCGACGAAATTGTGACTATGCTACTGCATGCGATAAGAAGTATATATGGTTGCATAAGAGCGTGGAAATATGAAAAGGTCATGTTTTTTCTTTTACCAAGCTTTTAATTAGATTATCATCACTGATTAGAGATTTGTGATTGACTCAAAATTTATTATTAGAAGCTTTAGAACAAAAAAGAATATTTTAATGTGGAAGAAAATTAACAAAAACCCTAAATTTTTCATGTCCTTGAACTTCAATTACGGAATTAATCTTTGATACATCATAAAGTATTTTATTTATATAGTACTTTAAATTTTTAAGTAGAATTTTAGATGACTCTTTTTCATCCTGACGTCATTTAATTTAAAATCATTTATTTTAATTCTAGAATCTAAAGTGGAAGAAGTGAATAAATCAGAGGTTGATTCAGCAATGCCAAAAAAGTCTTCGGGTCCACATCTGAAGCGAAACAATTATCCAACAACAAATACACCAGTAGTGGAAGAAATCATCACAAGCAAAAAAGCCCCTCCTCAACTGGAAAATATTCTAAAAGCACCTGAGTTTCCTTGCCCTGAAGGACAGGTTCGAGATCATTATGGCAATTGTCGA
Organism: Anisolabis maritima; assembly: GCA_010014785.2. NCBI lineage: Eukaryota > Metazoa > Arthropoda > Insecta > Dermaptera > Anisolabididae > Anisolabis > Anisolabis maritima. The sequence continues at coordinate 11,901 of JAAAKE020048557.1, forward strand.
GAGGAATTTTAATATAATAATAATAATAAATAATAAATTAACGAAAAACAATTCTGATAAAAATTATATTAAGAAATATTTATCTTCTTTTTATCTTTTGTACATTCAAAGAAAAGTAAACAGTACGAATTTATTTAAAAGAAAACAAATATGTATGTATCTCTAATTATATAAGGCGCAAATACCTGCGGTGACGAGTCTTTCTAAACGGGAATAAAATTTTTTAAGATATATACTGAAGGTTAAAAAATAAAATTATCTATTTGTATAAATATTATGAAATTAAAATTGATTTTAAAAAATTAATTTTACATTTTGAAATTAGATGTTAAAGGTAAAATGCAAATAATTATTTAATAAAAAATATTTTTATATTTTTTTAACAAGTATTTTGTAGTTTTATGTATTATATGAGGCCGCGGCGACTCCCTTGCTGCCAACTGCCAAGGTGGCTAATTCACCTGGGATAAAAAATTCAAAGAAAAATGTTTTTTACTATAAAATGACTTGAAAGTGATAATTTCATTATAGATATAATGTTTTTGTATTATTAAGTCCTATTTCTTTCGCCCTTTTCTAAAAAAGCATCCATACAATTCACTTGGCTCCCATAAAAAGAAACAAAAATCGTCGCGGTTAATTATATCGATTAATTAAAAAATATTTTGTAAATATCATTAGTCATATAACAGAGTATGTTTGATATCATATGATTTATACGTGCTTATAAAAGTATTATTCAAAACAACAGCTTGATAAGTTCTCGAAAATATTTAGCAGGTTTAAAAATTGTTCAATAGTAGGCTATACCGTTTGGAATTTGAGGCAAGGATTTCTGGGAATATCTCGAAGAGTTATACTTGAGTCACAGACCACTGTGACGAGCCGAATTCGGCTCACGGCTCGCCTTCTTATTTATAAAAATAGATTATAATCTATAATTATCATTGAAAAAAAATATAATTGATGATGGAAATGATTTCATAGCAGGAGATAGATTTTAGTAACCATATATTTTCAAGTTAATCGTTTCAAATAAATATCGTGTAATAATTGAATCAGATATTTTTATAGTGCATTAGATTATTTTTGAGAAAAAGAATTTTTTATTTTTTGGAAATATTTGAAAAGATATAATTAATGTTTCAAAATAAAATACTAAGGTTTCCTTTATGAAAAAAATAGGTTGAAAAAACTGTAAAAGTTGATAAAATGGACAAAAATATCAACATGTTCTTAATTTATTGCTTAAGGAAAGTTTCTCTTATATTCTGCTAACGTCTGTGGATATTTGAGAGAAAGCTGACTTGGTCGACAATGGATCCTGCTATTTATTCATTTTATGAATCACCTAATGCTAATGATTGGATCGTTTAACTATAGTTTAAAAATCATTAATAATGGAACTAACCAGTATTGCATTATTATTATTATTATTATAAATAATGATATAATAAATAAAAAACTTTCTAGAAAGAAAGAAAAATTCTTTCAAATCTTTCAATTTTTTTATTAATTATGAATAAAATCTTGGAAGCTACTGTTAGATCAAGAACAACAAGAAAATTACTAATTCTGTTTCTAGTCCCCCTCCCAAACTTGAATTTTTGTATCGAAAACTTGTCTTTTTGGAAGACCTCTTAGTTCTACATCTGACTGTCCAGTCTTCCCTTAGGGAAGCATGTATTTGCATTTAACAAAGGCTATTATAGTTAAAAAGATGTCTTCGTCTAGGTCTCTAAACATACTCACCATAAAAAACAAAATTAATACTTATATGATTATAGATAATATTTGTATCTAGAATTATAAATATTTTTATAAGAAATGACAAATTTCTTTTTGAAACATAATATACGAAAAAAAAATTTTGTTAACAGCCATTTTGGTTCGACTTAGTAAGGTCAGCTGCAGTTAAAAATTCTCAGATATTACAATAATATTTGTGTTAGGATTTTAAAATATAAAATAAATACATATAAACCAAACCACAACTAGGTATTAGTCCCCACCTGTATAAATAAGAATCTTTTCAAAAAATTCCATATACGATCGCTTAGCAAAGAAAAGGACCAATAATTTTTACTTTTTATTTATTATATTATTTTTATATATTGCATTTAAATGTTTATTTTTATTTAAAGGACCTATTTAAAGTTTTTAATAAATATAAAAAATTAAAAAGTATTAATAATAAAAAAGATAAAAATTTATCTTATTGTTAAATACAATTATTTTAAGTTTATATATTTTAATATAAGAGACATAAAATCATTTATTTTATTTGTTGGCCTCGAGCAATAGAGCTCCCAATTCAACCACCGGTGTTTTATTTTAATTCTATTCTTGAAAAAAATAGAGAGATCAGGAAACATGAAAAAACCTCATGACCAAAATAATAATTTTAAAAAGAAAAAGGAAAATGAAATTAAATTTAAATTAATTAAATGGAAGTTAAAAATTTTCAAGAGTTTATATTCGATATTAATTCAATGGTGTGCATATTTATTTTAGTTTTAAAATTGTGAAGTTTTGCTAAATATTTATCCAAGTCACCATTTCTAATTCCACTCTTATTATTTTAATATAATATACCGGGAGGTAGATTGGCCATTGCTCGGACCGTTTTGTTTTACACTCTATGGAACTGATTGAGGTTCGATTTGGTATTAAAAAATATTATAATTATATTTATGTATTATATATGTACGTATAATAAGGAGTGATATTAAAAGTATTATAGAATAAATTGGATGAGGGTTATTTGTCCGAGAATATAGGGCCCGATATTATATTCGGGATTTGATTTTTTAGATTGTCATTATCATATAAGAGCGATAACTTAAATACCTATGGAACTATTTGTATTGTTTTTGATTTATTTATTTATTTTTTAAATTTAATGAGACTTATTTTTCAAATAAAAAAAATAAATATTTGTATATTTAAAAAAATGAATAAATAATATAATATCAACTCGCATTTTCTTAAAACCATTTGCCTTTAAAATAAAAAATAAATAAAAATAGAATTTTATCAACTGAGAATTCATTTAAAATATTTAACTTCATCTGCATGAGTTAATCAATAGTTTCTAGAATCTAGACCTTCGGCTAGAAAGAAAGCGACTCACCACATAAAGAACGTCGTGTTGGAAATTTAACTAATTTTTCTTTATACTTACTGCCTGTGTATTGCAATTTTCTTCTTAATCAATATATAAATTTTATATAATTTTAATATATATAAAAAAATGTTTAGGGAAATAGAGAATATTTTATATAAAAAATAAATCAATATATAAGGGTAAATAATTTAGCATAAATTATAAGAATTAACTAACCAATGGACATAGCAATCAGGAAGGTTAGTTACTCTAATTTTGCTTAAGCTATTATGCGTGACTTAAAACTTGGCATTTTCTCAAATCAATCTCTTTTATTTATAAAACACTATATATTCTGTATATAATGTAAATCATTGCAAATTAGCCTCGCTCTAAAAAATCTATTTTAGATTTTGTTTTAGTAGTCTATAAACTAAAGAGATGAATTATTTTGAAATGAATTTGAATTTTTTCTTGTAAGAAATTTTCTCTACTTTTTTCCTTCAAAAATTCCTTTTTTTTTGTCATTGTCCCTGGAATTATGGCAGGGCAAGACAGGACAGGAATCTGGTGGTTCAAACTCCCCTCCCCCCCCCATTCCCACGAAGTATTCTCTTCGCATGAACCTCGAAGCTTTTCAAATAAGAGTCAAAGAGTACTAGTATTTTACTGATGTACTTTTTTTTTGGATTTTCTCTTAAATTATTGAAACGATTTTGATTAAATTGGTTATACATATAATAAATAAAATAATATTTAAAATATAATAAATAAAATAATCTTTAAAATGTCAAAAATCAGTTGCTACCTAAAAATAGTGTAGAGCCCTCAATTTTTTTTAAATTTATTTTAAGTATCCCATAGGCCCTCACCCCATGGCATGAAAGTTAGAGACAATGACAATGTCTATATTGATAGCTTTCAAAGTCCAGAGGTGCGGGTTCGTATGGCATCCCAGATAGTCCAATTAAAATTTATTTAAGTTGGATACCAATTTATGTAAATAAATCTGGATCATTGTATTGTAAATAAATATTAATTATATTGCTTAATGCAGTGCTTTCCAAACTTTTTGTACCTGCGCCCCCCTCTTTGGAAAAAAAAATTTGTTGTGCCCCCCTTAATTTTTCTAACAATCCAATTTCATAAACACTCATCTGATATTGTAATTTATTTAATGGGCTACAAAATAATATACAATATTATGTATAAAAATACATAAAAAATAATTATCTATTTTAAGAAATAATAATATAATGTATTCGAAAATGATATTTTGGAATCAGCTGCGTGCCCCCCCTGCAACAGTCTCGCGCCCCCCTAGGGGGGCGCGCCCCACAGTTTGGAACACACTGGCGTACACAATGCCAAACAAAAGACATTTATTTGGTTGGACAATGATTTTTTGTTAAATTTTTGGGAAAAGGGACTCAGAATGTTGAATTACATCTTGTTGGCCTGGCTCTTGATGCAGAGGTCAATGGTTCGCTTCCCGTTCCGAGCAATTTTGACGGAGTCGAAAAAAAAAAAAAGACTAAATGTCACTTCATTTCAGGAATAGAAATTAAATAAAATTCGAGTCCGGCGGCTTGCTGCCAAAAATTCTTCAACTTTGCCAGTAGGGGGAGATAATTTCACCCTCCCCCCCAGTAATGGGGTTAATGACACAAAGGACTTAAGGGGGGATACGCCCTGTCTAATCCATGTTCTAAGGTGTAAGTAATACAAGCGTAACAATTGTACGTTGTTTAAATAAATTTAAAAAAAAAAAATGCACTCAAAATTTCCCAAAATTGAATTTATTTACAGATCAAGATGAAACTTGTATTCAAATGAGACCCATTTATATAAGCATAAAATATTCGAATAAAATCCTGTCGCGTTCTGCCCTTCTTTAGATGTTGGTTTCGTCTTATGCGATGGTTAGGAACGTTTTTTTTTTTTTTTTTTTTTTTTAATATAGACAAGTTTTATGTTTTATTAATTTTTTATCTTGATAAAAATGAGCCAGATCGAGAGAAAAGAGAGTGGGGGTAATTATATTTTCAAACCTTTGGTCAGAGAAGAATTTAATGCTATACGTGTCATCTCAAAATAATAACGACTATCACTACCTGATGCGATTTATTTTATTTAAAATAGATATTAAATTTTCTAATTGCCTGGCCATCGAGATCGTTCTAGTTAAGCAAGGCCAAGCACTGCTGAACCTCAGGAGGGACAAACGTCAGCCGGTAGCCATCGATACCACATTTTATAAAGTATATGTAAAGTCAAAATGCCGAAATTGACTAAAAATGCAAAAAAAAAAAAAATTTTTCTAATTGTCGCGTTATAACAATGATTCAAAATTAATTCCAATTATCTCCAAAGTGTTTACTTTTGTTAGTAGATAATTAATATGAACTTAGTTATACTTTATTTACATTAAAAAAAAAAAAACTTTTTATAAAAACATTCTTATACACTTTCTAGATAAAAGAGATACTTAAAAAAAAAAAATAATAATCAGTTAATCTTTTAGTAATTATAAAAAATTAAATTGAGGATATCTTTTAATTGATCTCTCTAGGTCAAATGTGATGTGTGTCTTCTTTTAATCGCACATATAATCGCATATTTCATCCTTAAAACGAACGAAAGGGTTGGGAAAAGCTCCGCCTTATTTTTCAATTCCTTTAGGGAATAGTATAGAAAACAAGCCTTTGCGTGTATTAACTTGACTTATCCATCAGCTATTGTATGGTAAGTACTCGTGTCCACTGCGTGATCTTTCTTTCTTGTGAGAGAAGAGGGGCTTCGTTTTTTTTTTTTTTTTTTTTTTTAGTCACGCAGCACGAATTAAAACCAAGCAGAAATGTGCTCATCAGAATTAAAACATTTCACACTTCTCATTAATGAATCTAAAAAGGCCGATAACTATTTTCAAACAAGATTGCATGATAATTAGTCAATTCGATTTTTGTTTCTACGGTATTATATTTGAGATTGTTATAATCTATAACAATTTTGTCGTTACTGTATTTGTCCGAAAGGTTTTTTTTTTTTTTTTACAAAAAACAAGAGTCGTCGTCTTTCGAATGTGCATGATGATTAGACACAAAATCCCGTTTAACGTTAAACGGCAAAAATAAGAGCCCGTTGAAAAATAATTACATTTGACGTTTTTAGACAATCGTCCATCTTCAGTCACTTATTGGTCGGCTTTTGGAATCCAAGGCCTTCTCTTTTTTTTTTTTGCCTTCCGATTCCTCCAACAATAACTGACTAAATGAATCAAAAATGTAATGAATGATAAATTGTAATTATTTTTCAACGGGCTCTTATTTTTGCCGTTTAACGTTAAACGGGATTTTGTGTCTAATCATCAAGCACATTCGATCGAAAGACGACGACTCTTGTTTTTTGTAAAAAAAAAAAAAAAAAAAAACCTTTCAGACAAATACAGTAACGACAAAAATGTTATAGATTATAACAATCTCAAATTTTTTTATTTTTTTTATTTTTTGCTGCAGTCTGCCTTCCTATTCCTCTATTAAAATTCATTTAATATATAACTTAGAATTGAGAAATTTTTATCTTCTTATAATCGGGATCTCAAAAAGTAAGACTCGTCTTATTTTCGGGCCTAATACGGCCTATGTGCTGTGCATTTCGACATAAAAAAAATCTTTTTGTTTAAATCTTTTTCGGCATCTGAGGCCATTTATTTAAAATTGGTATTATAATCATATGCTACTGAATGCACCCGGATTAAATTGATAATATTTAATAATATCATTTTTAGCCCTTCTGGTAATAGCTAAAGAAATGTTTTCTTTTCTTTGTTATTATGAAAGGAAGTCAAATAATGGATTATATGTGTGTGTAAAATTTCAAAAAGATTGATATATCGAGAAATACTTTAATTTCATTTTATTTGGTACAAGTATTTAGACGAGATAAATAGCTGAAGATTTAATTGTAGTAACGGTAAAGACGAAAGAGCATGGCAATGTTTCGGTCAGCTATACAACCATCTTCAAGACCAGGATAGTTGACCGAAACGTCGCTTTAAAGAAATAAATTTAGCTGTCACGATCGTTTCATCTTTACTTAAATTTAAATAAAATTGACTTTTTAAAAATTAAAATAGCAGCTCTCATTTAAAATATATATTATAAAAATTTTGATTTGATGAATCCTTCATCTCTTTAGACACTTAGGTAACAATAAAAAAAGGGGGAGAATTATTTTAAGATATCCCCTCTTCACGAAAAGAAGTAGGATAGCGTAGATTAAGTAAGAGAGAGCCTAGAAAATAAATGTAGTTTAAATATGAGTATACGCCGTACTGAGTCTTATTTCTATTATATTGGCTACCAATTGGTATGAATAAATAAGGACGGAGTCTAAATAGCCTCAGATGCCGAAAAAGAAAAAAATATGACTAGGCCATGTTATAAAATTTGGGGTTTGAAAGAAATCACGGATGCAACAAGATTGTATTTCCTGAACAATTAATTTGTTAAAGACTCTGCATACAAATGAAGAGCTTAAATCACCATTAAGAGCTTATAGTAATCTCTTCATTTGTATTGTGCAGCCTTAAAGAAAGCCTGTGTTGTGAAGATGGCTGGATCCAAAGCCGAAACGTCACCAAATCACGAATGAATGTTTTTTTTTTTTTTTTTTTTTTTTTTTTTTTTCTGAATATGAAGAGGAGAGAAACCAAAGGATATAAACAAAAAAATATATTTCTTTGGCAACGTTTCGAGTGCCGATCACATCAAGATTTTTTTATATAACTTTTCTAATAAAAAAAAAAAAAAAAAAAAAAATATCCTAATGATGACTGCAATCAACATTTCGAAATCTCAAAAAATAAATAAATTTATTTACAACCTGCTTAGAGACACAAGTCCTACGTCCAATCAAATACAAATACAAAAAAATACAATACATTTTATTTTTATTTTTTTGGCGTGCTTTTCTACATCACATTCTAAATACCGTAACAAAGTATTTTTTTTTTTTTTTTTTTTAGCTTCATAACAAAAAAAGTGAAAAGTGATATCATTGAGTTTTTTTGGCATCTGAGGCCATTTAGACTCCATCCTTATTTATTTAAATTAATTGATAGCCCAATATAATATGAGTCCTAAAATTCCATCCGGATAAATAAAGAAATGGAGATATATTGCGGAATTGGAGTTGTCCAAATGAACTCTCTCCATTATTCTTATCATAAAATCCTCATCGAATGGGAATAAAGGAGTGCAATTCGTTCCTCCATTCCATTATTTATTTATTAATATTATAATGGCCCACCCAAATGTTTGAAAGACGTTTTATTTTCTCATCCACGTAAGACTTAACCCAATATTGAAGAAACTCTTTAAAAGATTCTCTCTCTATCTCTCCTGTTTTGGGATTTCTAAAGAAGACTTTCTTTCTTTTTCTCAATCTATTATATTCGATAAAAAAAAAAAAAAAAAAAGATTTGAAGATCAATACTGAGATAGATAAAAATAAAATCAACTTAAGACTGATCATTTAAACTAATTGCGTTTGAAACTTTAAATTCGTTTATTTAATTCTTTGGATCGTTTTAAATGATTATTTGTCCAGGAGTTTAAACTTTGACCTTTGACCACATACCCGCCTACTGATTTCCTCCCTTTTTACATATCTCTCTGCCATTCGTTAAATAAATTTTCCATTTTGATTCAATAATCGAATAACGTTCTCTTCTTCTTTTCTTAATCTTAATATATTTTTCAATTTTTCTTCAATTTGTTAAAGTATAATTAAAAAAAAAAAAAAATTTGGTGGTTGTTTATGCACTAATGGCACACACCAATCTCCATCGCCGGTTTCGGACTCTCTTTCTTTAAAATATACAAATATCAACTTTCGATTTTTATAATAAAAACCTAATTTTAGTGATAATAAAAATTTTATCAAAAAGGAAAAATATAAAATTTAATATAAATATTATTAATTATAGAATAATATTTTAATTTTTTGTTGTTTGTAACGACGTATGGACTCTGAAACTACTTAGGATTTTGTTCAGTTTGTAGAGAATGTATATATATCAATGGTGGCTTTATTTTATGGAAAAACTCATTTAGGGAATGTTAAACTAAAAAAAAAAAATTTTCATCTCTCCCATGGCCGAAAGGTTAAAGATGTAAAATTTATTTAAACCAATTGATATAAATAAATATATAAATAGGTATCGGTAAATTTGTAATTGTTATATGGTCTCAAATACCGAAGAGACTTAAAAAAAAAAATTATATTATAATTTGGGAAAATTTGATTAAAAAAGGAACCCCGAAGATTATAAGAAATTCCAATTAAACATTATTTTTGGCCCGGCCACTTTGTGTCTCCCCTTGAATGAATACGCCACTACATAAAACTCTAATTCTAGTACAGGAACAAATCTCATTAACAAGCAAAAAAAAAAAAAAAAATTTGTTTTTGATTTTATCACCTTCTTTTATAACAGCCCCAAGTTTATTATACCTTTTTTTTTATTTTTCTTCTCCTTATTCTTTCCTTATGACCCCCTTGTCTTAAAATTGTCTGAAATATCCACTTCATTTATAGAGGAGGCCATTCTTTAGATACCTCTACATACGAAAGTGGGAACTAAATCGAAGTCTTTTATCCGGGATAAAAGCTTTTGTTTGTGCCTCTCTCAGTCCAATAGAGTGATAAATTATTTATTATTAAGCTTTTTTAGAAGAATAGGGAGAATAAATATATTTAAAATACCATTAAGGACCAACTAAACTTACTTAAGTTTCAATTCAATTTTAATGTCAATTACGGTATATATCAATATAGGCGACTCCTAGACAAATGCCCCCCCCCCTCCGGAATGAGAGACTTTTCTATACCAGATAAAAGGCAATATATATTTATTATTGGATTGTGAGAGTGCAGCCGAGGAGGTTTTTTTTTTTTTACCAAATAAAAGAAAACTAGAAACGTTTCGGTCAAATTTTATTTAAAATTAGAAATCGCGGAAAAAATTTTATGACAGGAAATAATAAGACTGTCAATTTTTATACGGATTGTAATGGCATAAATTTTATAGATCGCGACTCGGAAAAAAAATTTTTTTTTCTTAGAAAAATAATAATAATGGTATGACGCCCGTACATCATACAACTTTCACACTAAGGAAAATTGCGTGATGTAGTGTCACACCAGATTTTGGGCATCGGACATCTCTGGGGTTATCCGAACCACAGTAAAATCAGTAAAGTGGGCCCTAGATAATTTAATAAAATTTCAAAAATATATAAATGATTTATGGGATTTATTTTTATCAAAATCGTTAAAGGAGATTTTGAGAAAATTGAAAAAAAAAAAAATCAGAATGTAGTAATACTCTTTGGTTTTTTTTTTTTTTTTTTTTTTTTTTTTAATTTCAATTTTAAGTCACTCGGCTGCTGAGGCCATTTTGACTTTTTAAATATTGGAAAAATTGGTACCGATGGCTTCCGGCGGACGTTCAACCCTCTTGTTTCTAGGAGGCCACCTATCCGAGATTCAGCAGTGCTTAGCCTTACTTATTGACACTGATCTCAGTGGCTGTGCCTCTTCTCTCCGGCCAGGTCCGCCGGCTACTCTTTGGTTGATTTTATTCAAAAGCGACAAGGATATTTAGATTAAATATAATGAATGAATTTTTCATTTTTGGGAAACGACACACAGACAGACACATTTTTTTTTTTGTACTCGCTTTATATTTCATATATATAGGTAAGAGGAAGTAAAAATAAGAAATCATTGACCTTTTAATCCAAGTCAAAAAATATGTAAATGTTATAAAATATTTTCTATAAAGAGGAAAACACTTAAATTAAGTCACTTACTTTGAGAGTTTTAAAGGACTCTCACCCTAGACCACAATTGAATGATTATTTTGTCAACCAGCTTAAAGTGGTTCGATATTCGATTGTATATAATAAATTTTTTAAATGATCAAAATGGCCGTGGAAATTTTGAATTTTATCAAATATCATCATTTTTTTAATTAGAAAGAGTTCAAAGATGAATGTGTTATAATTTATTATTCAACAATCTTTGCTTGGTTAAACGTTTCGACTTGTTCATCTTCAGTCCAATGTGATCGTGATATTTATGCTAAAAAGTGATCAGTTTGAACAACAATGTTGTTAATTTATGATTCATCTTCATTGGTGTGTGTGTGTGTGTGTGTGAGGTTTGAAAGACTTCACTCAACTTGAAAAGTTTTTTTTTTTTTTTTTCGTTCTCGTTCACTGATCTCCCAGAGATCCAATTTCGTTACTTGCTTTTTCTTTCCCTTTTATATTATATTATTAATACTCATTGATCAATATATATATATCAAAAAGTTCTTATATTTATATTAATAAACATTAAAAAGATTTCCATTTCTTATGAAATGCAAGAAAGTCGATGGATTTTATTTCTCTAATATTAATGAGTTCCTCTCTAAAAGATTCTTTTTTGATCTTTTCAAGACAACAAAAATAAATCCCTTTTCTTAAAGAAAAAAAAAAATCCCTCTGAAGAACAGATTTGAAGAGAAAATAATTGGATGATAATTCAAAGTGGCATTTGATAGAGAGAGAGAGAGAGAGAGAGAAGATGAATGAATCGGCTACAAGATGCATAATCCCAGAGTACTTAACTTGATAAATAATAAATAAACTCGCAAACAAAAATGATGATGATGAGTTTAAAAGCGCTCATTATTCTTAAAAATTAAAATTGCAATCATTAAAAAAAAAAGGGTTTTTGATGATCAAAGTCCATTTTTCACTATTAAATTTCTAATTTTAATGCATAATGGAACATGTTTTTTCAATTATTTTTATGAATATTACGCGAAATGTTAGATAAAATTTTATATTAAAATTAGACATCACACCATGGATGGAAATGGCAAATATAAGTTGAAAACAAATCGATCAACTTTACCTACAAATAATGAAGAGATATGGGGATAGATCTGTAATTAATATATTTAAATCTCACGTTTATTAATTGAATAAAATAAATAAATAAAATAAATTTTAATCCCAGGCAGGTGGGATTTTTTTCATTAATTAATAAAAATATTTAATCCTGGATTGGAATATTGGATCCCATCACAAGAGGAGAGGGAGTTGCTCTAACACCCCGTCCTATGGAAGGATTCCCTCTCAATCGTGCTCTCTCCTCAAACGAGGACATTGGATGAAAGGGATTGGAAATAGAAGTATTTAGAAGGAAGAGTTAGAGATAGAAAATAAAGCAACTTCACGAGGGACCAGAGGTCCAAAAGAAATGAAATATATCCCTGTTGTTTATTGTTTTAATTTTTTTTTTTTTTTTGGCGACGGGAGGGGGGGGGATGGTGAGTAATCACAAATATAAGCACCGGAAATCGGCGAAGGGTTTTGATGTGTGCCAATAGTGCACGATGCACCAGAGGAAACCATCCGGGGGGAGTTTTTTTTTTTTAATAACAATTAGAAATACTCCAAATGTAACTTAAATTGTTTTAACAAAATTTAAACAAATTTCCAGATACAAGTGTTGTATAAGATCTAGTTTAAAAAATTCTGTTATCTAAGAAAAAACTAAAATCTTCGTAATGGCGGGATGTTTATTAAAAACCATTCAGTTTTTGGCAGTTTTAGTTCTATTTTCTATCTCTCAGGGTATTTTTTGGGATTGAGGCCTTCTTTTTTTTTTTTTTTTTTTCCCTTCCACAAATCAAGGTCCCTTATTATTGCAAAAAGAGTGACTGTGGATCTGACCAGCGATAAATTCGTGTTGCAGGCAAGGGGCTGACGCAGCTGGACCTCTCTCAAAATGTGTTGAGCAACGTTCCTTCGGTGGCCTTCAAGAACCTCCATCATCTGCTGATCCTCAACCTGAACCATAATCGCATCTCGATACTTCGTAAGAGAGCCTTCGAGGGCCTCGACACCCTCGAGATCCTCACCATCTACGAGAACAAGATCTCTACTGTCGAACAGGACGCCTTCAAGGGACTCGAAAAGTTAGTATCCATTTTATTTCTCCTCTTCTTAAGTTCATATAATGAAAAAAAAAAAAAAAAAAAAAAACTCCTCCTCTTCCTTGGCCGGCATAGAATATCCGTCTAACTTCAAAACCAACTTTATTCTTTATCCACCCCTGGGCATTAATTAATTTATATCTACATATATTTTCTTTTTTAATAAAAAAAAAAAAACCTTGTCGTAAATAAGATGGAAAATCAATTGGTATTTTTTTTTTCTTTCGAGACCCAATTAAGAACTCTATCCCTGGGAGTTCGTTCATGTGTTCAGTGGTCCGAATTATTAACACTAATTACTTTCTTTTGAAACTCATTCAAAAACTTATTTATTTGGTGATGGTTCATTCGTCGTCGAAAAATTCCCACTCCAAAGTAAATAAATATTTTTTTTTTTCAAAAAGATTCCTTTTATTTAAATAAAAGTATTTTTACTTTAATATGGCGGTGTTTTAAAAGTAAAAATGCGCTCTAATCAGACCGCTAATAAATATCAAATTGGAAATATTTTGTCCATTAAGAAGTTCTCAAAATATGTATTTCCGTTGAAATTTTTAAATTGATCGCATTACTCTTTCTTTATCCTAAAGAGGAAAGGTTAAAAAAAAAAAAATATCGATTATCAATAGCGAGTCAAATTAATAAGTTTTTTTTAGATTTATAATGAAATGTGTGATTCTGTGATTGAGAATCAACGAGTAATAAATCATACGTTTTTTTTTTTTTTTTTTTTTTTTAACGTAATAGTTTTATCGTTTTTTTTGATTTCCGATAAGCAAAAGGGGAGAATTGTTATTAATCCAGTAAATACAGAAGAGTTTGTTTTTTTTTTTTTTTTAATGCTTTATTATAGAAAAAAGTAATTATATTTAAGACGGTCTGCGTTGCATCTAACGAGTGGAGCTTCGCCTCCCTTTGATTTTCCCAAATTAGATCCTCTCTCTCTCTTTCTCTTTCCTCTTTGTTAGGGCCAGCGTGTAATTATTTAAAAGAGAATTAAATATATATTCTAAACTCTAAATGAGTTTTCTTAAAAAAAAAAAAAAAGAATTCCTTTTTGGTGTGTCTCTGGTAATTTCTTTTACTCACATTCGATTGTGATGGAATTTTGCGGGGCCCGGGGCAAATCTAAAATTGTGGGGTCCTTTCTAAAAATAAACT
>JAAAKE020048668.1:0-26222 GCA_010014785.2 Anisolabis maritima
TAACCTACTTTTGGAGTACTAGTTGGGATAAAACTAGCGTGATTCTTAATCAGTTTATGTTCGACCTCATTTATTAAAATTAATTAATATCCAATTGATTTAAATAAATTTTCATCGGACTGCCCGAACCCACAGCCCTTGGCTTTAAAAGGTTATCATTAGTGACATTGTCACTATCTTTAACCTCTGGGCAACGGGGTGAGGGTGTTTTGATCTTTAATTCGTATAAAAGAAACTAGAATTATTGTCAACTTTATTCTAATGAGATTTTTTTAATTAAAAAAAAAAACATCTTATTTAGTGAATTTTGAAGAGCTATAATAAAATACAGGTTGAATAAGTAATCAATTGTGAAAGAAAATAGGAATCACATGAAAAAAAAAGGGAAACCGGAATAGTAAATGGGAACTAATCAAAAAGAATTAATTTTATTAAAAAACGAGACTCACTGAGTTCGTTCACCAATATAAAGTGAAGTTATAACCATTTTAGAAAAATCAGAGTTAGACAACTTTAAAAACTTTTTCAAAAAAAAAACCTTCAAATTTTAAAGTTAAAAATGAGTTAAAATAATTTTTTTTAATAATTTTTTAAAAATAATTTAATAATTATTTTATATAAATAAGAAATTATAATATTAATATTGCCAAACTATAAAAATATAAATAAAAAAATTCAAATTTCATATAAAATACCAAAAACAAAATATTTACTTATTCAGGGCTTTTAAAAAATTATTTATTAAATTTTATTATTTTTCACATTATTATAACAATATTCTTTTGGAAAAAAAATTAAATAATATTTCTAAATATTTTTAATTATTTAACTGTATTCAGTAGTATCTCCTTTAAAGAGGCACTAACAAATAGAACATTTTATTAGTGTATATTATATATAAACTTTTTATTAAGTAATGTATTTTAATTAAATAACTGCTTTTATTTATAAATTTCATACATTTTAAAGAGTAAAAATATATAATAATATAAATATTAATAGGAATTACATGTTAATGGCGTACGAATACATCACACAAAGGCATAAGCAAGCTTTCATTGATCAAAGATAAACATTTCCGGTTTCAAACACTGTATCGGCCATTTGACTTTTACATTAATTTTCTCCATAATTAAAAATAAATCAAGTGAGTTTGGCTAAATTTTATTTTGTTTGTTTTTTTTTTTTCATTCTATGAACTAAAGTGTTAACTAATTAACTTTTAGATATTCGATCTACGATAATTATTTAATAGATGCTAAGTTCCTTTTGCTGAACTTGTAATGCATTAAACATTCGTTTGAAAATACATGTTCTCACCTCGAAGTGATAAATCGAAAATCACTGTAAAAATACGCAATATGAAACGCAGTTCTGATCGTGAAACACCACCACCAAGGAAAAGAAGTCGTTCCAGTTTGGGAAGGTATGATGACTCGTCGGATGAACGTTTAACTCCAGAACGAATTCGTCGCCGAAGCCGAGGCCGATCGCCGAGTCCCCGAGCACGTTACCCTTCGGATTCGTCACATAGGGATGATTATCGTTCTTATCCCAGTTATAAGGTACTCTGTGTCAGCGCACTCCATCCTAAAGCTTCCGACGAAGTGATCAAAGATACACTCTACCGGGAGTATAAAAAATATGGTGATCTCTCAGTTAGAATATCCCATGATTTAGACGAACGTGTTGCTTATGTAGTTTTTAGGAATACTGAAGATGCTCGAGAAGCAAAACATGCCAAACCGAGAATAATTGTATTTGATAAATTAGCAATAGTTGAGGCCGTTTATGAAAGTTCCCGTTGTAGTGAAGGATACCGCCGTCGTAGTGTTACACCAGATTATGATAGTGGCGGTCGTTATTATCATCAACGTTCTCGATCTCCTGAACGACATCGTCCAAGTGAACGGGCTTATGATCGAGCTTACGGCCCTCCTCCAGCTCTAACACATCGAGATTTTCGCCCTCCTCCTCATCATCACAGTGATTTCCTTCGAGCTCCGTTACATCATCCACCACATCTGGCACCTCCTGGTCCTCCGCATCATTATGGCCCTCCTCGCCATATGCTTCCTCCTGGAAGTGGCGCTTTTAAACCCCACCCACCATTTGACAAATATCAAGACAACAAAAAGGATAAATTTCCAAATTACCTGCACCACGTTCCACCTGAAGATGATCCCCTTGCTACACGAACACTTTTTGCAGGTAATCTTGAAATTAATATTTCAGAAGAAGAATTAAGGCGTATTTTTGGTCGTTACGGCCATATTGAAGATATTGATGTAAAACGTCCATTACCTAATACTGGAAATGCTTATGCATTCATTCGTTTTCAAAACCTTGATCAAGCACATAGAGCTAAGGTTGAACTTAGTGGTCAATATATTGGAAAATTTCAATGTAAAATTGGATATGGAAAAGCGAGTCCAACCACAAGAATATGGATTGGAGGACTTGGACCTTGGACATCGATTAGTGCCCTCGAAAGAGAATTTGATCGTTTTGGAGCTATTAAAAAAATTGAATATGTAAAAGGTGACTCTTGTGCTTATATTCTTTATGATTCCATTGATGCTGCCACAGCAGCAGTAAAAGAAATGAGAGGTTTTCCGTTAGGAGGTCCTGATAGGCGTTTACGGGCAGATTTTGCTGACGTTTCTCCACCTGGAGCAAATCAGACTTTTTCAAGTAATTTTAAACCTAGAGCTCCTACTGGGAGTTTCGATGGAGATGCATATGACACAGCCTATGATGCTGGGTGGGGTTTTGAAAATGCTACTGAATATCTTGGATATGGTCGTGGATTTCGTGGTCGTGGAGGAGGTTGGCATCATGAACGACGCGGGCGTGGCGCCTATCGTGGAGGTGTTGGGACAGGTACAACAAGTTCTTATGATTCATATAGTCGCGATGAAGAGTGGCGCCCTCGTGATACTGATCTCTCAAGTGTTGGTACTGCTACAGGTGGAATTGTTTCACCCCGTAGCCCAAGACGAACTCGCAGAGCAGCAAGTGTAGATTCTGGATCATCAGGAGGAAGTGAGAGAAGAAATGGAGGAACTGCTCAAAATTCTACTTCGGCGTCCCCTGCTTCGTCAGTTCGAACATTGCTTGAACTCGCTAGAAGATGTAGTGCAAATGCATCACCCTGGCAAGGGGCACTTATTTTGAAGAATTCTCTTTTCCCTGCAAAATGTCATTTGGCTGATGGTGATTCCGAAATTGTAGAAACCTTAATGAAAGATGAAGATAATAAAAATCTTCTTCGTATTACACAACGATTGAGACTTGATCTCCCCAAATTAGAAGATGTTTCAAAAAGAATTGCCTCAAGTTCTGCTCATGCTATTTTATTGGGGCTGCCTGGATCATCTGCCTCAATTTCAGGAGAAGATAGCACTGTGCAAACGCGTCCTCTTCGAAATCTTGTATCATATTTAAAACAAAAAGAGGCAGCTGGTGTAATTTCTCTTTTGAATAAAGAGCTTGATACGACTGGAGTGTTATATGCGTTTCCTCCATGTGAATTTTCGACAAATCTCCTTAAACGAACGGCCCCTAATCTTTCTGAAGACAGTATGAAAGAAGACCATTTGGTGATTGTGGTTGTCAAAGGTGGAGCAGCCTAAAAAATTAATTTTATTAGCTATTTTAATTTTATTCATGTTAATTTTCATATATGTATATATATACATATATCTACTCATTTGATATTTTTATTTTTACATGAAAATATGTAATCTAAAAATTATTTTACAATTCAAACGCAGCCATTTTTTGATTATTAAGGCTTTTTTAAATAACTGTAGTATATTTATATATTCCTAAATCATTTCTATAAATATATTTACATATGACAAACATTTTTTTAATTCACTATTTAGGAAATGATTATATATTTTTGTTCTAGCAAAGTATATTTCTTATTTTATTTTTATGAAGTATATCTATATATATTGCATTATGGCTTGAATTGTATCAATTTAGATACTTTTATAAGTTAGTATCGCATTATGCGAAATTTTTCTTTGTAAATGCTCCAGGGTTTTTTTATATATCTGATAATTATTTTAAGGTGTTGTGATATTTAAATTAAATTATTGCTTATAAAGAGAAATGAGACCTTTAGAATTAGAATAAAATTTTTTTTCTTTTTTTTGGCCTTAAAGAGCATCCATTTATGAAATTTTTTGTTTATATAATTTTTAATAGTAAATATTACTATTAATAAATATTGTTCAAATCGATATAAGTATATATATATAATATATAGTTATAAAACACTTTTAAGACCAAATAAAAAAAAAAAGATTTTCTTGGCTCCAAAGGGGATCAAAAAAAAACTCTGGAGTCTCTGACTCGTGCTGAGGAATCTTAAAATTGAAGACTTTTATTTTTAAGAATACTTAACTAACCTTCCGCTCCATAATTTCAAAATATTAAAATTTTTGTCTATATATATATATATATATATATAAACATGTTTATATACTCTGAAATTATGAATATTTTGATTATATTTTTTTAATTAAGTATGTTTTTAAAGTATTCCTAAGATTAGAATATAAATCTAAAGGAGTGTGAAAACACTACTACTCCTGATTGTTTTTGGAAATATTTTATTTTTTTTATTCACTAGTGATAAATGTAACAATAGATATGTATGTAATCATCATTTAACTAGTAGTTGGCTAGAGGCATTTGTTCCAAAGCTCAGATTAGAAAAATATTAAGCCTTCTGAGCTCCTAATAAGTAATTTCTGAAAAAATTGTAATTTAATAATTCAAAAGCTGTAGTGAAATAGAATTTGCAGGAAGGCTCATTCATTTGTGTGCTGTGAAGTGTTAATGACCTTCCCTAATCTTCAAAAAAAAAGTGCTAGTGCGAAAATTAGTGTCTTATTTCGAGCCCAGTGTGTCATTTTAGTTAAGAATCAGCAAAAATCATGTGTTTTGTTTTTAATTAAGAAAAATAATAATAAAAGTTTTTGATATTATAAAAGTTAAGTTGTTGTGCAGTTTTACCCTCATCAAGTTTTTGGTGCATCAATCAATAAAAAAAGTGAAAGAAAAAATAATTGGTGTGACTGAGTTGTGTTTAATAATAATTTTCTTATTATTCCTATTATAATCAAAATTCGTTTCTTCTTAGTGAATTTTGTGTGAGTGTGTAATATATATAAAAATTGGGTTTTCTTTCATCATTTCGTATAAAATTTTCAACAAAGTGAAATAATGTGGATGAGTGATAAGTTCGGTTTTAGCGAAAAAAAATTTAAATTTTTAATTAAGCAAGTTATTAGTGTTGAATGTGTTTTTTTAACTTAATTTACTCATTAATTTCTACTTTTTGTTTATACTTTTTTTTTTAGGTTTGTTATTAAATTCGTGGTTCCAAAAAGTGTTGTGAATGAGTGAAAATAGGTGAGGTGCTATTATTATAGGCGTCTTCTTTTACTCGAAGAATATTTAATAGTGCAAAAAAGAAAATATGTGGGTGCGCACTTTCAAATTATAGGTGAAAAGTTTTTTTTTTTATTTATTTATTTTTTTGTGGGCCCGGACCAGTTTTTCCCTTGTGATTGTGATCGTGTTGAGTGATCTTTACTAGGGAATTATTTATTCTCTTCATTTTCATTTTAGTTGAATTTATTCTTGTGGTTTTGTGGCACTCAGAGTGTTCCTTAAAATAGCAAATCGAATCTTTTCTTGTTTTTTTCTCCCTATATTTAAGAATAATTAGAGATAATCACTTAAAGATTAGAATTAAACAAATAAGTGCAGCAGTGAGTGCAGTGCAGTGCAATTCTTCAAATCACCATCACAGGTAGGCTAAATAAAAAAACAGTAAAATAATTTTCTTTTTTTTTATTAAACATTCTATATTAAGAATTTAATTATAATATATAATAACAAATACCATTACCCGTCCTTTTCAATTCTATAGTTTCTTTTTAATGAGATTTTTTCAACTTTGCATTTTCCCTTAGACACTCCAGATCTAACTAATATTTACATATATATATTTTGAAGTCTTGTGATAGAATGGGGTTATTAAATTTGTTATATTAACTATTAACATTTTCTCACTGAAATAGCATTTGTAAATAATTTCTAATTTTGATTTTTGCAAATATGTACATAAGGGAAAACATTTAAATTAGGGTACAAAAAAGGGAAAACTGTTAGATTCTGGGGAGAGAACATACAACTTTTCTAGGAATATAGCAGTAAAATTTAGGATAAAAATGGTTTTCCGAGAGAAATACTCCAACAAGGAAAAAAGATAGAACAAAAAAAATTAGACATATTTCCTAAGGAAATTTTTGATCATGTGCCTAGGAAGGAAGAGAGCGTAAAAAAAAAAAAAAATTTATAAAATGCGCCTCTGGGTTATTTTTTTATTTTAATTTTTTAGTAATTTGGCTAAGGCCATTTTAATTTAAAATATACCACTGGAAAGGAATTTCTTCAATTAAATTTAATAAAATTAGTAGGATGAATTTAATTTGGGGGTCCCGACGATGAGTCTTTTCGTGTCTTTCCTGGGTCCGTTCCGGGAGCAGAGATTTTACTGAAATGAGTATATCCATGTCTTTTGGCACATTTAGGCAGTAATGATAAATTGTGTTTATTTATATGACATTAACCGTTATCCATCCATTTGTATTTTATTTCTTTAAACGGGAAACGAACAAATGTATTTTGGATTATGAAGCAAGAGGCAGATACTGATTTTAGAAAAATATTTTGAGTGTCTAAAAGAAAATGAAGTGATCAAAGTTCATTAAAAAATGACAATTAGAATTTTATATTGGGACAAATTACACATTATTCATTTAAACTAAAGAGATAATCTTGAGAAAAAAATTTTTTAATTAATGAGTACATAGGGCTATATATGAATTCTTTGAATTGCAGAATAATCAATAAAATAGGCTAAATTTTGTTTTATAAAAATGAGTTTTTTTGCACAAATTTAATAAATGATGAAATTTTTAGGGCATTTTATATTATTAGAAAATTAATTTCACAAATCATTTTTGAGATGCGTAATCATTTATTTTTATATAAAATATAAGAAGGGGACCAAGGCAGGGAAAAAAGATAGAATTTAGGACATTTTGGCGGTTCAATCCTTATTCGTGAATCAACTGACAATTTCTTTTAAGATTCACTGTTGAGGGAGGTTGCAATGACTAAAATATCCCGATTTCTTTTAGAAAATAAATGTGACGGCCAATTAAAGAATTTTTCTTTTTTATACATTTTTTTTTTTTCTAAATTTGCTTATTCGTTCATTTACTTATTTATATATTCAAAGGGTCTTTTTTAAATCAGATTATAAACAAGAATAGCAAGACTTTTTTAAATTCTTGAAAGTTAACAAAATTACGACTGTAGAGAGAATTTATGGGATTTGGAGTGCGGTCCAAAAAGTAATTTTAAAAATATAATAAAGTACTCAATCCGAGGTAAGCTTTCATCGATCCTGATATTATGAGCAATTTCAATTTTGGTTTTGATTAAAAAAAATTATTTAGATTAATAATTTGATTAATTAATATTTCTTTTAATCAATGAAACACATGTAAATATTTTACAGATTATAGTTTATATTCATTAATATATATACATTGGCGTAGCTAGCGCCCTTGGGATAATTATTTTATTTTAATTAAAATTTAAATATTGTATATTATAAGAAATCTTAAAATTTTAATTATTTGGGTAAATGACCCCACGCAGTTGCGATTTGCCCTATAATAACTACGCGAATGTATAAATATACTATGTAAATTAGATTAGCTAATTCTAGCACTAAATAATGTGTATAAAATATATTTTTATAAAAAAAATAAAATATCTTTTTTTCTATTATTTATTTATTTATCCCAAAATATCCTCATATTCATGGAGATTTGAAAAAGAACATAAATTTTGAAGAGCGATTATAGCCGAAGGTAACCGAACATTTCCGAAGTTAATCTGGAAAAAATTCGAAGCAGCTTTTCATTTTACAAAATGGCGACTTTACATCGAGAAGCTATACAAAAACAAATACAACAAGATTGGGCAAATAGAGAGTATATTGAAGTTATTACCGGTAGTATTAAAAAAATAACAGACTTCTTAAATTCTTTTGGTAAGATTTATAAATAACAAAATTATAATTATAAAGTTTAATTTAAATTGGTTATTTTATTTAAGATATGTCATGTCGATCCCGATTAGCTGTTTTAAATGAAAAACTGACGACTTTAGAAAGACGAGTGGAATATTTGGAAGCACGGGTAAGTAATTTCCATTAACTATATTATTAATTAATTTTTTTATTTTGTAATCTGAAGAAAAAACGATATGGAGTAAGTTCAATTTGATTAATTTAAAAAGAAATTCCCACTTAAATTGGAAGAAAAATCAATAATATGAGTTTACAACCATCTATTTATCTATTTTATATAATGCTTACCTGACAGAACCAAGCTTTATATTCGCTATCAAATTTTTCTAGGGGGTAAAATAATTATTTTTGAAAAATTTCAATTTATGGTAATGTGTAATTTCTTTTATTGGTTCCCCCCTAATTTCAATTTTATGTTCAATTAATAATCAGTTTCCCGAGATTTAAACAATTTTTACCCTATTGAAATAAAATATATATATCTGGATTCTAATAAAACAACTTGTGAACCCACCTTGACATAAAATAAATAAATAAATTTTGGCCTCAACTGATGTTTTCTTATATAAAATAAATCCAAAATTAATATATAAATATTTTTGTTACTATATGAAAAGATTTAAAAGTAAATATATACATGTTCTTATAAATAAATTTCGTTTAATTCATATATATACAATTTATTTTGCATTCATTCCATATTTTAAAAAATTATTTATTATTTAAAAAATTTAATTAATCTATTATATTTATTTTTAGGTAACCAAAGGCGAAACCCTATCGTAAGGAGTCTCTCTTCAATCACTTGATATATTCTTTTTTAAATTTATATAATGCATTATCTTATAAGACATACGTTCACTTATTTATTAAAATAAAAATTATTATAATTAATTAATATTTTTTTATGATTGAGCGTCAGTCGTTTTAATTTTGTTTGAAACTAAAGAATTGGATCCACTATTAATAGTAGTGCTTCCAGTTCCTCCACTTCCACCTCCGCTTCCTCCAGTTGCACTAACATCACCTGATTCTAACTGTTTTAAAAGTCGAAAAAGAGCAGCTGCTTCACGAATTCTGCTAAATTCTATACAAAATGCTTGGACTTCGATAAACAGTTCCTAAAAAAAAAAATTTTATTTATTTTTTAGATAATATATGCAAGATGATTCTTTTCACTGGGCATATTAGGTAGAACTCGGGCTCGAATTCCAGGGGTACTTTAGAATATGAATAAAGACTGCGAAAGTGGAAGATTCGAGTCAGCGAGGAACTAAATATGTAGGGTCAAAACAATCATCCCGCAGACAATTGATATATTTGGCATATAGCAGTGATATTCAATTCAATATTTTTGGTCGATCTCTTGTTTATTCTTTAATTTGAATTTAATTAAAACTGAAAACCTGATATTTTATTTTATATTAATTTTGAATTTTCTTAAAGCGTATTTTTTTTTTTTTTTTGTTAAAATTGTCAAATAAGTGATTTTCTTATAAATTCGGATAAATTAATTAATTTGGATCAATGGAAGTCAAAGATCATATCGAGTGAAAACGAATATAACTAAATATTCTATCGTGTTTCGGGTAGACAAACTTCCTATGAAAATATTGCGACTTCCAAACACTTTTAAATTAGATTTTTTTCCCTGTAATTCATGAGTTTGTAAACAATTTGTTTTTTTTTTTTTCTAATTTTGGTTAGTGAGTATAAATATTTTATTCTAATATATTTTTGTTTTATTTGTGATATTAAAAATTTAACTGCATAGTTACACGAAATCAGATATCAGGTTGAGGGAATGTGATTTATATAAGAGAGTAGTAGTAAATCGCAAAATAAAAAAGGTTCAACACCAGTGACATAGTTTTATGGGGTATAATTTAAAAACTATGACCTATTTAAAACGCATATTTTTTAAAAATTGCATGTGAATTATTGGCGAAGTCGTGATATAATTAATATAACAGTGGTCTCAAACTATCGGCCAGCGAAAATTTTTTAGCCATTTAAATATAAAGTTATAGTAATATATAAAAGTGTTATATATACAAATTTAATAATTATATATATTTACATTAATATAAATATTTTTTTATATTCTTTTTGGCATCTGAGACTATAGAGACTTGAAACGACACACAATATATTTATTACGATACATGTAATCCAGAGGTATTTATTTAAACAATTGGTATCCAATTGATTTAAATAAATTTTTATCAGATTATCTGGGATCCGAACCCGAACATCCCTTGGCTTTAAAGGTTATCAATATTGATTGACACTGTCATTATCTTTAATCTTTTGGCTACGTGGGGGGGAGTATATTGAACTCATTTGCATGTTTGTGCGATATGTTATTACCTTTGTTAAATGTATATTGTAAATATTATAGAAGGGCGTCTTTTTTAAAACAATTGTTATTATTCACA
The DNA here is from genome assembly GCA_010014785.2 of Anisolabis maritima. Taxonomy (NCBI): domain Eukaryota; kingdom Metazoa; phylum Arthropoda; class Insecta; order Dermaptera; family Anisolabididae; genus Anisolabis; species Anisolabis maritima. The sequence continues at coordinate 10,630 of JAAAKE020048668.1, forward strand.
ATAATAAATAATTTGTTTTATTTGTAAGGGAATATCAATTCCAAAAGAATATAATTGCTACCATCATTACGAAACTAATCATAAAGAAAAATTTGAAGATAAATTAAGAGAAAAAATTAAATTAGAAACAAATAAATAATTTCTATTTTATTTTCATGTATCCGATCATTCATTTTCTTCTGTTTTGCTAATTCGGTCCTCATGTAATTTGAGTTTAAGACCACTGGTATAACATAATAGGCTGGGGAAAAAGAAATCTATTATATTTTCGTTTATTTCAAAGCTTTACTTAATATAGGTAGGATTGTTCGATGGTTCAAATATGCAACGTTTTGTTCTACAATTTGTCGCCATTTTAAAGGTAATTTCATGATGCCTCTTTCATAGAAGCCCTAGTCCTTATTGGCAAAAAACTCGACTAAGCAATTTTCACAATCTTCTCTTGAAGACAATTTCTTATCACCAAGTATGTAACCCATTTCTCATCCCTAGTCACCATCCGTTTCAGAAATGGCTCGATTTAGTTCTGTTTGGTTTGGTTTCGCAGATGGAAATTCGGTCCATAAATGTTTTTTTGCGTCAATTCGTGTGGCATCCAAACGTCGAGATTCTTTTTGAATCCAGCTTTATGCAAATGGTTTAAAACTGTTTTGTGATCGATCTTCAGTTCCTGGGCGATAGTACGACTGCTAACATGCCGGTCTCCTACTTGATTTTTTCGACATTTTCGACAACGGGCCTAACTGTGTGAGGTGCATCTTTAACATCAAAATTACCGGAATGGAATCGATGAAACCAAAATTGCGCGTGATTGGCTGTGAGAGTACGGGACCATAAACACCATTCACAATTTCAGCCGCCTGGCTTGCATTTTCGCCTTTAACGAGGCAAAATTGTAAAATATATCAAATTTTCAGACCGTATATCACTAGAGCCATCGAGTGAAAAAATAATAGATTTGTTTTTCCCCAACCTATTATATGCCCCAGTTAAAAGTCCTAGGTTCAACATTGAAGAATCTTATGACTACTCACAAATCATTTGAAGAACTAATGGTCTTTTTAATATAGTCTAGCCATAAACATTATCATTAGGTGCGGGTAAAAAAATATAATTATCTGATAAAAATAAGAAATAAAGATTTATCTGAAAAATAAAAAATAAATTTTAAAAGAAATAAAAATTTATCCAAAATAGTCCATAGAACGATGTATATATTACGGCACCTCATTGATGGATTTACACTAATTTTCAAAAAATTTTATTGGTACTTCAACAATACTTTTCCTCAAAGACAAAATGTGAATGACATACATTATATCTCTTCATTTCCCAGAATCGATAATCAAGGTGTTGAGTTATGGCCCAGGACCTTACAACTTATATGCAATTATATGGTGGCTTTCTATGTACAACCTTTTCTATTTTTTTTTTTTATTTTTTGGAAGGTTAATCAAGAGTTAATCTTATTGCTCCGATTGTGCTTTTACCAGATAAAAGGCAGGCTTAGTTGGAGCGGGTTACTAGTTTATCAAATATTTAGTTTCCTGAAATTTTGTAACCCATCTACCATCGTATATTCTTGAAGAAAATGCTTATATATATATATTCATCTGGAGGAGGAAAACTAAGAAGCAATTTTCTTGAAAAAGTACGTAAATCCAACGACATTAGGCCAAAATCTTTCCAGAGCCCTATGAAATTTTTAATAAATTCCTATCTTCTTCAAAATTTATTTTTTTAAAGGTAATTTGTTTTTTTTTAATGTTATTCATGCACTGATATTTTTATACTATATCTATTTTTTTGTAATAATATATTCAAGGGATTTATTAAAAATAAATAGATCTTGAAAAGTGAATTAATTGTTTTACCTGAACATTGATTATTTTATTACGAATTAAAGATTGCAGAAAAACACAAACAAGACGGACCAAACGATTTTGCATATAACGATCTTGAATTGTTTCACAGGTTGAGATACAGTTTGAAATATAGAGATGAACAAATTCTGTGGGTAAATCAACAGTGGTGGTTAACCTGAAGACAAGAAGAAATAATTAGCAATAATAATATAAATATGAAAAAAATGTATTTACCTGTTAACTACTTCCATAGAATGTAGGCTCATTTCCATATTTACAAGAACACTAAAATATTCAGTGATTTGACTTGATTGCATTAATTTTAATAAAACTTCAATTGCTATCAATGGATTGCTCTCGACTAAATCTGGCAACTGAAATTAAACAAATAGTAGAGAAGATATGTTAGCTTCTAAGAAAAATATCTATCTTATAGACACAAGTCTCCAACAATTTCAAACAAACCCCTATTTGCCAATATAAAAATAAATCAAAAACTTATGATGAATTATTAACACTTTTGAATGAATAATTTTGGGAATATCTACGAATTTGTATATATTATGATTTATCTAATTTCTTTTTTTTTTTTTTATTTATTCACCCTCTTTCTTATTTACCCATAAAGTTATATTGTAATTTACCTTTGAATCTGCTAATAACTTTATTTGATTTATAAAAAAAAATTATTCCTGTTTTGTTTATCATAGACCATAAGGGAAATGAACTTTTCCTCCCCTCAAAAAATTGGACGATCAATTATTGGATTAATTATTTATTGTAATAAATTTTCGATATTTTTTAAAGAATAAATGATAAATATATTTTGTTAGTTTTAATAATATATTAATAATATAATATACTTATATGGCATATCCAAATCAGCATCACACCCCTGCTTTAGTAGATTAGTTTTAAAAATTAGTATTTATAATTACTTTAGCTGGTGTCAATCCAATGTGGTAAACAAGTTTGGAATCTCGATCTAATTCAGCCAATAGATGCTGTTGTTCATGAAGAGTGAGTGCGTGCTTATAAGCCCTTGATAAAAGTCGACGGGCTGTTTCTGCAGCTCCTCGAGCATCTTTAGGAGCACACATTCCTGCATCGTAACAAGGTCGATGACTTACTACCATTTCAGATACGTTCATCCACACCATCTACAAATAATATATTTATGAAAGAATAATAATAATTTATAAAGCATCATATTTACGAAAAATTAAAACAAACCTCATCTTCGCAGCTATGAAGAGGTGGGGCTAATCTTAAAAATTCTGGTTTAAATGTAAATTGACTAACGGCTGGGTCACCGGTTAGGAGAGATTCCGATGTTTTTCGGGAAGCTGTCGAATCTGAAGATAAACTGTAAAAAAAATGATATCATAGAATCATATTCTTTGAAAATGAATTTTGATTACTTATAAATATTATGAACAGAAATTTATTTTATATGAAGTTCTATGACTAAATAGCAAAAGAAACGGAAGAAGTATATTATGAGTATTTCCTGTAAGATGAGTAGTTACCGTAAAATCTCAAGTATAATACGCACTTTTTTTTTTACTGAAACAACAATAAAAAGATTTGTTGAGCTTGAGAAAAACCATAATAAAATAATGAAACAATAACACGATTTGTTCAATTCGTGAGAAAAAAAAACAATCTTTTACACGAGAATAATACGCACCCAGTTTTTTTCGTGATAAAATTAGTAAAAAAAAGTCCATAATATATTGATATTTTACGGTAAGCAAAATCAACCCAGACAAAAATAGTATTTCATTTGAAAAATCAAATCTAAAGTATTAAATTTATTGAAAAAATCCATATTCAAAATTTTTCTATTCATCATTTGAACAATTTTTGTTTGAAAAAAATTTATATATCTTGATCGTTAGGGTTAAATAAGGGCCTCTTAATTAAAGAGATAAGAAAAAGTCCTTGATCAAGGATATATATATATATATATATATATTCAATCCTTGATAAAAACATATTTTTTGTCAACGGTTTAACTATGGTTTACATGTAGAACCTTTTGGCCACTCATTTAGATACAAATCACAAAGAGTTTTACATCTAGAGATCTACTGGGACGATAAGACTTTTTATGACATATATCTGAATTTTACATGAAGTCTCTAGAATGTGTGTATTTAATACAAATAAATCACTGCTAAACAGAAAATGTAATTTATTTATTAATAACCATTGTGAAAGAAAGCTTCAATTCCATAATTTTTTTCATCAGTCTTTTTAGACTCAAGGAAGCTAAATTGAGATCAGGTGAAATCTCATTTTCGAAAAGAATCATGATTCCTATACTTTTTTAAATAACAACAGCTCGGGTTTTATAAAGTTGTAAAATACCTAGTGGTTGCTAGTGCTCTTTTGTCTATATTAGGTAAAACAGCAGGAACTCCACAACGACTGGTGTGTGGTAATTCTGATTGTCGTTCAGCAACTGCAAGTTGAAGTCCCGTAATTTCGGCAGTTTGATATAGGTTTGGATCAGAGGTCAATATTTGTGAAGCTGTTTTTTTGAACATCTGTAAAATGTATTAATTAATATCTAAATGTAAATATGTATATATATTTTAAATATTTTTTATTTACATCTTTTGTTGGATTAGTGATCATTTGTGAGATGAATTTCTTTTCAACGCTAGAAAGTCGTGGTAATTGGCCAATATACTCAAAATTACGAGATGTTTCTTGGCTGACTTCTTCAGGAGGATGCTAAATAAACAAAAATGTTACCATTATATATTTCTTTCGATAGTTTTTTGATAATTTTTAATAGCAAAATGTTGAAATAAAAAATTTTATCATCGGATAATTATTATTTTCGCCGGATAAGGGAAGCTAAACTAAAAAAAGGTAACTTGATTAATTGACGAAATAAATCTAAATTTTTAGAGTTGTTTTAAGTAAGAATATTAATGTAATGTAATTTTAAATTTCAAATCGTCTCGTTCAATTTAGAAATAAAATTTATTTACCAATAAATGGATAAAAACAGTAGCAAAAGGATTTGTTGCCATTGGTTCATTTTTATATAATTCAAATAGAAGACAAATAGCAGCAAGCCGGAGACTTAGTTTCGGAAGAAGCTCAGGATGTTGTAATAAAACGACAATAGCACATCCCACTGAAAAAAGAAATAAATATAAAATTATTATAAATATAAACAATTTGATGTCTTATTCATTATTGGATGGTGTTTTGCAAAAAAATTCCTTTTTCAATTAACTGCAAAATTCATTACTAGAATTAAAACGTTTATTCCAATTTCGAACTCTACAACTTAAATGAAACACGTCCTAAATTCTTCTGAAGACCGTGAAGTTCAATCCGTAAAATGAGAAATTTTTTTGATTTCGATTTGCAATACACCGTCGTCGCATTTAAAGACCATAATTTTTAGAATTTAGTCAGTGAAGTCATTCATATTTGTCCAATGTGTAAGCATTACTTCTAAATTTCGTTTAATACAGTTTTGATAATACAAGAACAAATAAATGGTGTTATAGCAAGTTTTCTATTTAAGAAACTTTTTTTTTCTATAAAAGTATGATATATGTCAATTATTTGGTAATATTATTAACTTTCACCCAACAGTTTTTATTTGAAAAAAAGAAATATTTGTTTATCTTAAATTCATGAAAACATACTTTAACTCCAAATTTCTACCAAGAGTGATTTTTAAAGATTTGATGAAAGAGAAGTATTATGTATCAATTAAGATATGATAAGATAATTTAATTTATTCCAATTTAGGAGAATACCGTCATATAAAATAATTGTGACCTTTATAATATTCCTGTTTGCTGAATTGATGCTGCAACTGCATCGCCAGCATTTCCAGGGTTTGAGATTCGACTGCATCTTCATTTAAAATCCTTAAATAATTAAAATAATAAAGAGTTATTAATTATAATTTCCCTAATTTTAAATAGTTAATACTCACCCTAATAATAACGTTAATTCTTTTATCGATAAGGCCATTATAAAGGTTAATTATTATTACAGCTGAATAAAAGCTTATGAATTGTTTAAAGCGTGATTTCTTATTATAAATAATGAAATAGGTTTCAGAGAGATATTTCTTTGTTGTTATTAAGTGCATAAATGATCAAGTGAGAACTGTAGTCTGTCCGGAAATTCATAACTAGCTTTCGATTTACCAAAATTCGGCTCACTTGGCTCTGTATAGATAATATAGATCAGAAACTTCCATGTTTAATTTTAAAAAATAAGAAGAAAATTGAAATAAGAAATCAACATAGCCACATGGCCTCTATTGGAGATGTCATAAAACAAAATTTTCACCCCTACTTTTCCATTTCCCTCCCCTCTTTCAAATATTAAATTAACTTAAAATTATTTTTTCTTCTATATATTTTTATATTAAAATTATTACAAGATTAATGGTTCCCAAAGATACTTCATTAATATTGATGAATATTTCTAAAGTTCTAAATGACTTGAGAATTATTCTAAATAAAAAAATAAAAATTAACATTTCTAGTAAACACATAAAGGATTGCAATTTTAAATATTCTTAGGTTGTTCGTTCAGCAGATCGAGCTACCATTGGCTGATAAACATCTGTGCTGATGAAGACGTCATTCGAGAGCACGAAAATGGCACTTAAATCAAATTTTTCACTTCACTTTACTATTCCTTTTATATATTCACTATTATTTATTATTATTATTTATATTATTATTAATATGGCTTCAAAATAACTCTTTGGGCAACTGGAATAAATTCATAAAGGTCAGGACTTGTAAACAAGCACTTCTTTGGAAAAAGCGGGAACGCAGGGCAAAATTTGCGAAATTTCAGAAAATGCGAACCATTTGAACATCGGAGATCTATAAAGTGGAGTCAACTCATATAGATAGGGACGTTTCATGGAGAGCTAATTACAGTCGATTTATTCTTGGAACAGACGAGAGATGAAATGTTGTAAGGTAATGGGGATAGGAGTCGATCTTCTTTAAAGGACCTAAATAGCCGCGAAGCGGGATAATCTCTGTAATTGTATGAAAGAATCTTGGTGGAGGAAACTTTTTGCTGAAAGTGTTTTAGAAATGAGTTAAAATTCGGAGAATGCTTCGACTATACACTACGTTGCCATTTATTATTATTTGTGAAGTATAGAACCCAAAGAAAATAAAATAAAATAATAAATAAATAATTAGAAAATAAAAATTTTCATTAAACTTAAGATATATATATTACGAACCCCTTTTAATCAATTATTTAAAAATCTCAATGATTATAAATTTTTGTTTTTATTTAAAAAAATATTTTAAGCAAAAGATAGTGATTTATAAGAAAAGAAAGGGTGAAAGAGAGAGAGAGTCCTTGGGTCGGAAATAGGGAAGAGTTATAGAAATAGCAAAGTGTGAGGAATTGAAAAAAAATATATTATTCCTATGAAAAAACATTTCACAAAACTTTATGAAGATAATAATGATATATTATTTCAGTGCAAAATTTTACGTAGATTAAGAATCAGTAGACAAAATTTTGATCTCTTTAATTCTTTTTGATCTATTGATAAAAATCATAAAAATATTAAATTAAACAACTTAGTAGTTATATCATATATGTGTATTCTATGCAGAATTTTTATTTTGATTACGAATTAATAATCTCCATTTGTATATCTTAATTTTTTTTTTGAGCAATTAAATAAAACCTGTAAAAAAAATTTGACAAGCAAATTTATCATTAACCAAATACTTATTTGATATGATATATCCATTCAACGCAGAATTTTATGCAGATTAAGAAGCACTATTCACTCTTTTTATATCTTTCATAGTTTTTTAATAATTCTGTCCAAACTAAAATAAATAAATCCATCTGTCAAACAAATGTTAAAAATTATCTTTTCTTTAATTTAATGACAGTTTATATTCAAAACAAGGATGTTCTCGTTAGAGAATTTAATTTCTCATTAAATTCATTCAATATTAAGCACTAAATATCTTTATATAAAAAAAAATTGAATAAAGAAGAAAAAATTATTAAAAATTGAAAGCGCAAAATTCAAAATTTGAAATTGTCAGTGTCACGAATAAAGGTGCCCTTAAAATGGGTGAATCTTAACCAAAAAAAATTTTGTATACATATATGATTGGTTGAAAGTGAGTTTTTTCTTTTTTCATAAGAATTCGTCTATAAATAAGACATAAGACATAAGCAAAACAATTTCAAGATTTCAATAGAGCGATGAAAGGCTAGACGATCTATAAATCTATCTTCTTTTCGAAAAAAAAATCTGCGATTCTCTATGAATTATTTTGTTTGTAATTTTTCGTAAATTTTCTACTTATTACCAGAAATTTTATATACTTTTTATTTAAATTAGTTAAGAAAAAAATATACCGACACAAAAAAATCTGATGTAAAAGCACATAAATATTACATTCTCTTGAATAATTAGGTAAGAAAAAGTTATGTGATGTGCTCTTAATCTCACTCTTAGATTTTTTATTATAAACCCCTTAAAAAGTTCTATAGCTTCCTAAATTCAATAATTTTTTCCAAAGCTCTTTTCGAAATTTGTGGTCCCTGGGAGCATTTTAGATGATATTTGAAATGTTATCCACTAAAATAGTCTAGAACCTACTTTACTTGGGTCTTAGATATTTTGTCCTTTTTTTTCTTCTGTCTTTGCCCTTAATTCTGCAATCATCAAATAAACCGGCTCGCTGCACCGCTTGACGCCATTTTAAATATGAAAAGAAAAAACCACCACATAATGGTTTGAAAAAATGATCATTCTAGGATCCTAGCAAAGGAGCTTCGTGGTGACCACCAACCACGTATTAACAAAGTGATGGTCTTTGAGCACCATCTCAAAACTCTGACCATGTTGATTAAATTAGTTGTAAATAATACTAATTAAAATAAAAAAAAGAGAGATTTAATTTATTTTTTTAAAATTCCGTCCCTAAAGTTAAAGTCGAGGTACCACTACTAGTAATTCGTACTAAGTAGGTTAGAGAAAATTCGGTTAATCACACCAGATTTTTGATAAACATTAGGATATATTTTTTCCAGGACTCAATAAAGAAGTGTGAATATAATTGAAAAAGAATGCATTAGCATGATCTAAGATAATGTATTAGTTTGATAAACATTTATTTTTTTTAAATAAGTGATTATTTTTATGAAGAATGAGTTGTTTAATTAAAAAAAAAAAAAAAAAAAACAATATTATAAATAATGTACATACTAAAGTGAATGTTATCTCATAAAATTCTTTTTGAGATAATATGTCACCAGAAAAACTGCCACTTTCTGTAGAAGGATTTATACAAAAAGTAGATTAAGTATCTATTCTAAAGCTTATTCTTTGAGGGGATGATAGGATCTTTGCGGGTTATAGCATTTTAAAATTATATTATGGCTTATAAGAATGTAAAAGTTTCTCCACATCTTAAATATTTATTAAAAGAAAAATAAAGCTAAAAAACAAATAAATCAAAACTTAAAATGATAAAGAGAATTTATTTTGGATTTCACAAAAAAAAGATTAGAACCGAAATAATGTCAATTTTCTGATGTATTAAAGTGACTGAAGAGATTAATTTTCATTGAGATCGATTTGTTCTATTTCTGGAGATGGAAGAGGAAGTGACCCTTTATGCTCGTTCTCAGCAGGCAGTGAAATATATCTATAGTTTTTCCATAAAGAAGATGGAATGGCATTCTGAAGACCAGCTTGAATTATAATTGATTCCAATTCTATAATCCTCTGCAAAAGAAGGATTAACATATAATAGAAATTGTACAGCAAACGTTAAACTCGCCTGCAGAGCAATTTTTGCGGTTCTCAAAGAAATTTTACAGTTTATCTGAGATGCTAAAATTGAAACCGTTTCTATTCTCCAAATGCTGCTTGAATTTTTCATTTTTCCCTGGAGAGTCTCCCTATCTAGCCATCCCGAATTTTTTTTTAAGGATTTTCTGATTCTACTCTCCCTATTACATATTTCTCCAGTCTAGGCACAATTTTCTTATCCAGAATTTTCTTAAGTTTTCTTATATATGATGGCTACATCAATGAGTAGCGTGCCTGGCTTCACACAAAGCCAAAGAAAAAAAAAAGAAAAAAAAAAAGGAATTTCAATAAACAATAAATGAAATAAAAAGTTTAAATAGAATTTCTACTTGCAAAATAAATAAGAGAAAATATGTGATACAAATTATGGAAAATGGAGTATGGGTTCAAATGAGTTTGACATCTTTGATATAAAAGATTTGGTTTTTTTTCAAAAATGACTAAACTTTTTTTTACATAAACATATTTGTTCTCCTAAACCCCATGTGATTGATATTAAAGTAATAATAGTAAATTTGAACTTGGTAAAATTTTTCTTTTAATACCTTTTGATCGATGTTCTGTTGTTCTCTGGCTCTTGATGTCGATTCGGCTAAAATACATTTATACCGATTTTCTAAATCTGAGACGAGACTTACTAATTCTCTGTTTTTATCATGGCGCATTCGAGCAGCCAATTCCACACGACTGGCAGCCGCTTCCAATTCTGCTGCTGCATGCAAACGTTGCAAACGTGATGCTCTTCGCTCAAATTTATACTTCATTATACGTTGATTTTCCAGGAGTGTTGTGATCATCTTTTCCAATTCGTCGACCTATAAAAATGATCTTTAAAAATGAATTTTTTTTTAAGAAAATGCCTAAGAATACTTTAGTTTGGAGTTGCCTCCTCTCTTCAATTTCCTGTTGTAGAGTGTACTCTTGTCTTTGATGTCTTTCAGATTGTTGTTTTATAATTTTCGATAGCCGATCCATCTTAAAAAAATAGAAATTTGAATAGTCTAATTGAAATTATTATTATTATTATTTCATTCTATTCCGTAAATAGCCTTCTATTAAATTTCCCTTTGTCAGACAGAGATTTTATATACTAAGATTCTCGCCTTGCAATACAAGAATAAAGAGGACAAAGAATGAAGCTGATATTATGGTAGCCATATCATTTTATTTTAATACCTCATTTTCTCTTTCGCTAATCGCTCTTTCAAGAGTTTTGATTGTATTTTGTAAAATTTTCATTTCAGCATCATGTCCAATTTTCAAATTTTCAATTTCTTCCCTATGAATTATTATCAATGAATCGCAAAAGGTCTGAAATCAAATTTTACTTATTTATTTCATTTTACTTATTTATTTTTGTATAATTTCTTACTTTTAATTCTGACTCAGTGATATCGTTTTCTTTTTCTTCATTCAAAGGATTCGTAACTGATAATTCCAAGATTTCCAGTTGATGTTCTTGAAAATTTATTTTATTTTTAGCTTCTTTTATTTGATTACAGAGATCTGTATATGCCTGGACAACTTCTGAACGAAATTGTTTCGCTTCTTTAATTGTGATTACTTCAACATTATTTGATTCTAATCTATTTATCAAACATATTAATTTAACGAGTTTAATTTATGAAATAAAATTATTTTAATACCTTTTTTTTAAATCAATAATTTCTTGAGTGAAAGCATCTAAGCGGGAACGTTCTTTCTTCATATGTTCTATTAAAGAATGTTGAAGATAATCAGTTTGAGAAATAAGTTCAGTATTTTTCTCCTGGAAAAGATTTTAAATATATATTGTTTTCGGCTTATGTTGGGCCAGATTAGCTGAGAGCCCTCATTTAACTATGCTTCAGATCAAGATTTGAATACAATTTATTAGTCTGTAAAGGCTTTCTCTTTTAAATGTACATCATAACCATTCCAGAGAGTACTTATTGGTACCCAAAGAATTTACTTTTTCTTTTGTATCTGATAGAGAAGGGCAGACCCAATCAATATAAAATTCTGATTGCTTATTCAACCGCCTTGAGACGTTAAACTATAGCTTGCCCCTCTCTCTTTTAAGAGAGTTAGCCAATATGCCTTTTCTTTATAAAATTTATTTATATGTAATTTTCTTTATTTTTTTATTTTTGATTTTGCTTTCTCTTTTTTATACTTTATTTTACTACATATGTATTATTTGTATTGTATTTCTTTCTATCTTTAATTAATAAGATAAGGTTGGGTTGCCAATCCTCAATAAGAAAAAAAAAATTTGCTAAATTTCAAAAAATGTGCTTTAGCAAAATTCGCAGGGTGAAGGTCGAACGAGAATTATTCACTTATTCAAAAATTTTTTGTTTTTTTACCTGAAGTTTATTGTTTTCTTCTAATAAACTTTGAATTTTCTTTTCCAGATCAGTCTTTTCTAATTTTATTGATTGATTTTCTTTTTCTAATTCCTATTTTCAAATAAAAAATATATTAATTAATAATATTTAAATATTAATAATAAGAAGAAATTGCTATTATCCTATTATCTTTTAATTACCAATGAATGTCCGTCATAAAAATAATTCAGAGCTTCCTGATAACGAGCTATAGTTGCTTCATTATGTGCAATTTGTTGTTCTAGTTTAATCTGAATATTATAACAATCATCATGAATTTGTCCAGACGGAACATCACCCATATTTTTTTGTACAACATTTTCTATAATTTCATTTGAATGAGGTGGAAAATTTTTCTTTTTTAATACAGGCTCAGAATGATGCTGGTGATTTGGAATTCTCAATTTTGTTTTACTAAAGTGTAAATTTTGCATTTCTTGAGCATCGAGAGGAATTGCTATTTTAAAACGAAAAATATGTTATATTAAGTTATGTACACCTAAAATTTAACATATAGGGAATTTGTGATTATTAAGGTAACGTTACAAGTAGCATTTTACTTCTCCTCTATGAACCCTCATCTAGCGTTGGCTTTGTTAGCCAAAGGCAGTTTTCCTCATCTGGTCACATCTATAATTTTATATGAACAATCTCGAGAATAAGGCAAGAGGGAGAAAGAATGATTTTTATTTTAAAGAAATACTTTTTTGATAAATAATTCTTAACGCTTTTACTTATCTGACCAATTAACCGAGAGTGATAGAATTTAAGCCAATAAAAAATCACTATTTTGCCTAATTTTAATTGTTTGCATAATGAAGATATTTCCGTTTCCCGTAAATGTGAAAACAATATTTATGCATGCAAATTTGTATTCCTCTGGGCCCGCATGCATAAATATCCATATTAAATTATAAACAGTTGTAGAAGTTTATTTAGAAAGATTGTATATAAGTCGTATTTATATTATTTAAGCTTTTGGATGCTTAGATAAATGCCAAGACGTTTCGGATCATCATCAATCGAAGATTTATCTATATATGGGACAAGAGTTAGTGAGAATATCAAATATCAAGTCACATAAATATTGTTCGCCATTTCATACCGGAAGTTTATGGCATTTATTTATGGTTGTCTATGTATTATATGAGGGCAACTAAAGACTTTTTTTAGTCTTTTTCGACATCTGAGCCATTTAGAGACTCCGTCCTTATTTATTTATATTAATTGGTGGCCAAAATAATATAAATACATTTTTATCGCCCAGGGCGGGAAGAGAACAATTGACCCTTGGGTAGGAGACGAGACCTCTGCCTCTGCACCAAGGGACAAGTCTTTAATATACCTTATACATTCTTCCTAAATACCAACTATACAGCTTATTTCCTTGCTTACTTAAATTTGCAAAGGGATCGCCTCCACCCTGTTCTTGCCATATCCACTCATTGGATAGCAAAGGGGAAGAATTGGCATCAACTGGACCAGATGCTGGAAGAGAAGTTCCAGTAATATCACTCCATGAAGAACTATGCGTCTGAGAATCATTCATATTGAAAGGAATATCTCCTAAATCTTGTTCGGTGGAAGGTTGAGAGTCATATTTATAAGTAGTATTGTTCTAAAAAATTAAAAGATATGGGTATATTTACTGATTTATAAAGAAAACAATCCAATAATAGTAACAAATTTATCTTGAGCCGGAAAGTCAAAGGTGGTTGACAAGAGTGCTCAAATCCGAAAATTCTCCCCTACCCCCCCCCCCCCCCCCAAAAAAAAAAAATCAAATGTTAAAATGCTATTAATTTTTTATTTAATAACTTAAAGCTTGTAAGGGAAGGATTGGGAGGCATACTTGATTATATTTGGCTTTGGCGTATACCTGTAATTAACAACTAAGAGGCTCAATCAGTGCCGAAATGTTATTCAAAAGATGATAATAATCACTTTTTTAAATAGTTTGTAACAACTTTCATTTTACGATCATCTTATCAAACAGTATTTATTAATTTCGAGTTAAGTTTCCAATAAATATGAATAAATTTTGCAATGAGCTGTTATTAAGAAAAAATAAGCACCGAAGGTGCATAATTTTTTAATTATTAAATTTTTCTTAAACCAGGATAATCATACACACTGATTATTCAAGTCCTGTTTATTTTTATAGAACGGTGAAGCTAGGAGCCGTTTTCTAAATGGCAACGTCGCATTGGCAGCCAACATTAAATAATTAATTAATTACATTTTATATCTCCGTTATTATTGGGTTTATTAAAGCGAAAATCCGTGAGAATAAAGATAATGAAATGGGGAATGTAATTATATATAAAGAAATAATAAATAAATAAATAAAAGTAAAAATATTGATTTAATTTATAATTAAGAAATATATATCTCATCCCTCTTTAAAATCAATTATTAAAAAAATTCAATTATTAGTATATTTTTGTTTTTATTAAGAAATCATTTTAAGCAAAAAGATCAGGTATTTAGTAAAATAGAGAGAAGGAGAGGAGATCATCAGGTGGCTTTGAGAGAGAAAGAGAGAGAGAGAGTCCTTTTGTTGGAAAGAGGCAAGAGAGATAAAAATTGCCAAGTGGGCGGAGCGAGGCAGAAAGGATTGTTGAGATTTAAAAAAAAAAAAAATATATATATATATATATATATATATCCTTATGAAGAAATATTTTGCACAAGGCTATGAAGACATCTGATATAACAGATCATTGCAAAATTTCACGTAGATTAAGAACCCGTAGACAAAATTCCGATATCTCGAATAGTTTTTGATCTATTGATAAAAATTATAAAAATATTAGAAGCTAAATTAAACAACTTAGTAGATATAATATATATATATATTCGATGCAGAATTTTATAGGGATTACAAATCTATAATATATAATTATTTTTTTTATCTTAATTATTTTTTGAGTAATTAAATAAAAATAAAAATTTGAAAGCATAATTATTATTAACCACCAAATTTCTTACGCCCTCTTACGGGTACCACCTAGTAAAAGATATATCATTGGAATTGGCTTTCAATGACAAATATTCATGCTACAATTTTGATAGGGCATATCGTTTGGTATAGTTGATTTAAATTAATTAATGCAATGGTGGTTTTTATTTTTTCACTCCCTTTGACCAAGATTATTCCGGTATACAACAGGATTCAGAATTCAATAAAGAATATTCGAGAAAATTTTCGTTAGGGCACATCATCTAGTTAGGAGTTATAAATTAATTAAAACCTGAGCTCGTGTAGAGACATCTTATTATTTTTATTTATTTCTTTTATTTATTAATTATTTCTTTATATATAATTACATTCCCTATCTAATTATGTTTATTTCCATGAAATTTCGCTTTAATTAACCTAATAATAATGGAGATATTAATTATTTAATGTAAATCAATTTTCCGTCTGTTTTTAAACATGGCTGGTAACGCAACGTTGCCATTTAGAAATTGGCCGATAGCTTCACC